>JAABKJ010007204.1:0-21172 GCA_011634705.1 Andricus grossulariae
TTCAGGTCCTCATAAAAAATAGAATTTTCCCTATATAAACTTAAATAAGAAATCTGAAAAAATTGTGGAAATGAGGCGTATTATGCAGATTAAAAAACAAAAATAACATTTGCGATTATTCCAAGACTGCGATTAAAAAATTCTAGACTATCATTTCGGTTTCGCCCAACCGCAAGATATTGATCGAATCACTTGAAATTTTATATACACTATTAGGTACCCAAAAGGAAACTTTTCAGTGCCTGTTGGACTTGTTTGCAGCATACAGCAGCTTTAAATATTTCGGCTACATATTTTCTTTCCCATTGACACCTATTTCTGTTCTAAACGTTTTTACCAATAAAAAATATCGTGTTTGATATCAAATGTATAACGATAAAACAAATAATCCGAAAATATATCATCCAAAAAGTGTAGTGGTATATTAAGAAAAATGTTCTCTTGTCATTTATACATTTCGGGAACAAAATAGTCTGTGAAATTAGACGTCACAAAATTTTAAAATTCCACTTCAAAATGTTAAAAATTAAATTAGTGTTGAATTCTTGAAACTCCAAAGGACTTGAAAATATACCTGTCTTTTTACATTTCTGTTTCACATATTCTGTTGTTGTAATTGGCAAAATAGATGATTAATAAGAACAAAAGAAAATACTAATACTGTGAAGTTAAATCATTGAAACAATCGAAACATAGTCGTGTTTGATATCAAATTAATCAGCAATGGACAAAAATGTATAATATGTAATCAGATTTCGACTTTAGCTATTCATTAAAGAACGCTAATTAGCATTAGCGCGTCAGAGTGGCAAAAGAACGCTCGCACGAGCTGTCCGCTCCAGTAGCGCACATCGGTCGCATTCGTCGGAAAAACCGAGGCGAGAAGCGAGAAAGGACGCCACGAGACGGGGAAGAATGAGACGAGGCAAACCGAGACGAGAAATCCCGAGACAGCCGGTATGTCTCGTCCCGTCTCGTCTCGTTCCTCGGGATTTCTCGCTCGGCGGCAACACTATAGTAAATACACCCGTAGTATTTGGAAGAGGTATTTACCCTAATTTAAATAAACACCTAAAAAAGCTTAAATCATCCACTTCGCAAACTTGAGAGGAACAAATGTGTAATTTATGCAAGCTGTTCAAGCTGAAGAAATAATATTATAAAAGTCTTGTCTGTCATTCGATTTTCGTCATTCATTCCTCATTTATTCGTCATTGCCATTCGACTATTCTTCTAGTATTCGGGTATAAGCGCAGCTGAGGCCTAATTCAGGCGCATGAGAGGAAATCGAGAAGCAAGCCACCATGATTCTCAACTCCCTCTCATGCTCCAATCAATGAACTTGCACCATACGCTAGATGCGAACTTAAACCGCTCAAGTAAAGATGAGCGTAGCTAAGACCTAAACTTGTAGCATGAGATGAAGAGCAAAGGGAGATTGCTCCTTTATTCCCTCTCATACTCATGTCCGTGAAGTGAGCACACCAACAATTAAATATCCAACTTTTGTTTAATGGGATCGTTTGGATGTCATTAGGATGCGTTTGGAAGCCAATTTTTTTCGTTTGGACGGCAAAACCCAAAAAAATATTGAGTTTTCAAAATTGGAGTGCTAACTTCACGCTGCGGAACAAATTTTAATTTTTTTTGAAAATTTGTTTACCAATCGTTTGGATGTCGTTAGGATGCGTTTGGAAGCCGATTTTTCTCGTTTGGACGGAAAAACTCAAAAAGTTATTGAGTTTTCAAAATGGATTGCTAACTTCACGCTGCGGAACAATTTTTAATTTCTTTCAACCATTTTTTTACCAATCGTTTGGATGTCGTTAGCATGCGTTTGGAAGCGAATTTTTTTCGTTTGGACAGCAAAACTCAAAAAGATATGGAGTTTTTAAAATGGATTGCTAACTTCACGCTGCGAAACAAATTTTAATTTTTTTCAAATATTTTTTTACCAATCGTTTGGTTGTCGTTAGGATGCGTTTCGAAGCTCACTTTTGATGTTTGGACGATGAAATTGTGTGAGTTATCGAATGAAAAAGTCATTAGCACCATATTCGCGAGCGGCGCCTTCTCAAGTGGTAGTGACCTTCTTTGGTCAGCCGTGTCCCTAAATATAATATAGCTACGGCTGACCCAAGAAGGCCACTACCATTGGAGAAGGGGCCGCTCGCGAGTATGGTGCTAATGACTTTCTTATTTGATAACTCACACAATTTCATCAGAAGTAAGTTTCCAAACGCATCCTAACGACATCCAAACGATTCCATTACACAAAAGTTGTATATTTAATTGTTGGTGTGCTAACTTCACGGACATCTCATACTCCAAGGTCAGGCCTCAGCTTCACTTATTCAGACTTAGGAATTTTAAGCCTTTGTCTAGCGTACGCTGTACGTACGTTCATGTTAGGCTTCAGTTGCGCTTATGCTCCCCTAAGCAGTTTAAGCCTGTGATGAGCGTACCGTGCGGTGTAAGGACATTCGCAGAAATATATGGCGCGCATATTTTGAAACAAGATTCGTATGTTAAAAACCAGTTTTGAAGTAGAAAAAAATAATAGAGTCCATTGCATTAACTGCTCAGTGAAGAAGCCTTTCATAATTAGAGACAACTATAAGAATGTTTGTTTTGATATATAAATATTAAAAAAGGCTAAACATCATTATTTTTTCTGCATCTTTCCTGTGCTGTACATATAAAAGCTCATATCGGCGCGTGCGCGTGAGTCAGGTGAATCGGGCTGTTTATCATCTCCTATCATCTGTTTGTGAATAGAGATCTCAAGATGTACGGTGTGAGTTTATTAAAATAAAAAATAATAACAACAATTAAAATTTTAATTCATGACGTCACCTAACTCATGTCCAAAAAATTATCTAAAGTAATCAAATATTTTATTTTTCCTCAATGGTTATTGCATGCTTCACAGCATTCGCCTTAGATCTTCCTATATTTCATGTATGAATTTCATTACTCTGTCTTATTTTTTAAAGTGCGCCCTTCGAATTATAATTTTAGATGTGATATGATTAATTTCTTTTATGAGGTATCACATTCCTAATAATAACGTGATTGCTGATTTTTGATGTTACTAGCGTTGAATGAAATACAATAATTGTATCTAGGTTTTAAATGATTTACATGTACGAGCAAGAAATTCTAAAACTGTTCTACCCGATTTCATCATACCGCGAATTTTTTCACCGAATTTTAGTTTATATTCAAAAATAATACCCAGATCCGGTATTAGAGTTACTCTTTCAAGTAAGCTACCTCTTATTTGGTAATAAAATTGTATGTAGCTGTTCTGATGGTAAGATGTCATAACTTGGGAGTTTTGAAAGATAAGAATGAGATTATTCATCATACAATATTCTTCAAATTTAATTAGATCTAGCTGTAAACCAAGGATCATCAATGATCATTAATAGGTCGCACGGATCCATTCTGAGAGTAAAGTAGAAAAATGTCGAAAGAAATTTCTGACCATTTAAATTCACATATAAAGTGGCGTCATCTATTTTAATGCTTGTGCCATAACTTGCAGGTGCAAACCTAAGGGATTAAAAAATGGCGGCGGATCCGTACGACCTTTTAACACTGACAGAGCTTGGCTGTGAACCTACAAAGTCCCTGTCATTGGATATTTTTTCATATATTCTTGTATCATTCGCGTATGATAAAAAGTTTGTTCGCAAGTAATCTATAACATTCTTCATGTAGACAATGAACAGTAAAGGTCCAAGGTATGAAACATTTTGTACCTCAGATGACGGTTTATATTTATATAAGCTAAAGCCATTGTGCTGGACTGTTTTTTTATCTTTTACATACGGCGCTTGAAACAATTAAACTATATCAGAAATTACATTAAAGTCTGTCAACTTGTATATAAAACATGCGTGGTTTACTTTATCAAATGCTTAGGATAAATCAGTTCAGATAACATAATTTTTTTTTTCTCTAAAAGCATCCTAAACGAAATGTGTCAGTGTGGCTAGCTTAGTGACTGTTGATTGTTTCGGAATAAATCTGCATGCGCCATTATTATTTTTGTACATTTTGCTGAATTAGAGGACTTTGCATATCGTTTGGAAGCATGGAAGTCCTCATTGTTGAGGTCGTTGTTGCAAAAAAAAAATCTTTTCATATTCTCGCTATAAAAAATTCGACTACCGAGGAATGTATGGCGAGGCAAAAGTAGCCAATTTCAGGCCTACGCCTACTTTCAACTGGAGGTAAGAAAGAAGGTATCTTTCCATTGAAAGGAAGAAAACAGCTGAGGGAAACTACAATACGTGACGTAACTCCGCCGGTATGTTGAAGCCAACGTCAGTCTGTGGTCGTTTTGTATCATATGTGTTGTGCATGTCTCAAAATTCAACAATTTTTAATTGGTTTTAGTTGGACCCTGGACTCTGTCTTTCATGGGATTTATTTCATTACATAAACTAGCTGTAAATTCGACCTCAGGTGTTTTCACTGTGTTTGTATATACAATGGTATGGTGCTTATATTTATTGAGCATTTTACTTCCTTATAGGAATTTAATACCAAATATATTTGCTTTCTCATGAAAAGAAGTCAAAATAAAAAAATACAAATGGGTCAATCAAAATTTTTCGAATCAAGGAGCCTTTTCTATTCTTGCGTGAACTTTGAATATTGCTAATGAAAGCACTTTTTCAGTTTAGAACAGATTTGTCAAATTACACCATAATGTCAATTTCATAGTACTCATAGGAAGGCGTAAGTGCAATTGATACGCTATCTGATCGCGCTTAAGACCGTCTCTGTCGCACTCATGAATATAACTACTATGAATTTGGCCTTACTGTATAAATGACCATAACTTCCATACTTTTTAAAATGATATATTACTATTATAGATCAATCGATTTGTCTTTCATCAAGTAATCTCTTCCGTTCTTTCGTCAATTTCAAATTATCTTAATGAAAAATGTTTGACTACAAAAATCAAATTTTTTATATATTATAAATGACCGTAACTTCCTCACTCTTCAATTGTATGTGATAATATTATAGGTCAATTGAATTTTCTCGCATCAACGAACCTGTTACATTCTTGCATCAGCATTAAATTATGTTAATGCCGAAGACTTAACTATAAAAAACTATTTCCTAAAAATAATAAAGTGCTAGAAAAGGTAATAACATTTTTCAGGAATTTATATCTCAGTTTTGAGATATTTTTGGTGAAAGTAAGCCCTCCAAACTTAACCAATTTACACTACTGACAGAAAGTTTAAGTACATTTCCTTTTAGCGTTTGAAAATTCATAATTAACTTTAAATTCGAGTATCGATACAAAAATCGAATCAACGACTTTGCAAGTAGAATCATTTGAAAGATTAGAAAACTTCACGTGGAATTGGCCTACGAGGGAATTATTTTAATGAATTAGTCAAAAAATATTTATCTTGAAAGTTAAAGTTTTTTTTTTACCAAAATGAACATTTTGTAATCTTGAGTTTAACTTTTCGCCAAATCTAAAAAAGTGTTTTTAAAATTTTAGAAAAATCATAAAGTCAAGAGAAAATCCTACTCTTTGAATCTAAATCAAAAGCACGATTAAATATTTTGTAACTGCTGAGTATTCGTACAAAATATTTACTTGTGTAATATTGATTTTTAAGAGCTGAAAGTCCGAGATTCGTTGTTAAACTTCGTTTTCTATAATGCGCAACTTTAGATGTATTTACGTTCCATTGTATATCCAGTTTAATTTGAAGATTCACTTTATAAAAAAATGACTCTTAATGAAGTACCTCGGTCTTTTGGCTCCCAATAATTAATAGTACACAAGTAAATATTTTGTAAGATTACTCAGTAATTACAAAATATTTAATCCTACTCTTGATTTAAATTGAAAGAGTAGGATTTAGTCTTGATTTTGAAATGTTTTCAAATTTTTCGAAACACTTTTCTAGATTAGCCAAACAGTTAAACGCAAGATATTAAAATGTTTACTTAGCTGAAAAAAAATTTGGACTTTGAAACAAAAAATTTTTTGACTTGTTCATTGAAATAATTTCAACATAGGTTCATTAGACGAGAAATTTTCTAATCTTTCAAATGATTCTACTTACAAATTCGTAGATTCAGTTTCTGCACAGAAATTCGTCTTTAAAGTGAAGTATGGATTTTTAAAAGTTGAAAGGACATGTACATATACCCAAACTTTCTGCCAGTAGTGTATCTGCAAGCGTTTTCAAATTATCGTGTTCACAAGAAAGTGTGACATCCACACCCACATCCACGCCCGTCCATACACACACTCGCATACATATATTCCGGCAGTTATTCAGAACATTGTATCGGTACTTCCATGCTATACTCTTCAATCTGGGTTTAGCATTTTGAAATCTCCAATCTCGTTTTGTGTTAGCACCTAACGCCGCTACGCGTATGCGTCTCTACGGGCAAGCACAAAAGGAGATTGGAGAGTTTGGACTGCTAACCGAGCTACTAACCCCAGATTGGAGAGTACAATATGGAGGAACCGGTATTTGGATGGTAATTGAAGAACGTTCAATTAAGCGAATTAAAATTTGCTTGAAATTGCTACCATTACAAATTTTCTTCTATGAGGAAGCAAAACAATGTTAATGAACAGCACACACTATACAGGTATCGGAAGTTAATTTTTCAATAGGGATATTATAAAAAATATTATACGTGATATGGGGAGAATCAAGGATTTCAACTCGTGTGATATCTGCCGTCGCTTGGCTCGGGCAGCTAACTTCACACTTGGTCAAATCGTTAGATTTCTCTCCTTGCCACGCAATCTACTATTACAGATGAAAATTTCAAATACTTTTGCAAAACTATCAATAATTTTGAATAGCATGTCATTTTTCATTTCTTTATTATTACAATTTTCAATCACTAGACAGGCTGTTGCTCTTTTTCAAATTTTATCTGATATTTAAATGTACTTTCATATGCATGTACCATTTTTGTGCTCGTGATCTGAAGAAACCTTACTCGAAATGCTCGCTATAAACCTATCTGCGCGTTTTAGTGCAAAAGAAAGTGACATAATATTAAGTTTTACGCCAAATGCAGCCAAATTCATGTCCATATAGATAGAGTGTTTGCACTGCAACACAAATAGGACAGCGAAGAAGAATAAAGCTATGTTCATCTTAAAGCTTCACACTTGAAGTATTCTTTTTTTGAGAAAAAAAAATCATATTTCGAGAAAATAACAAATAAACTGCAACGAAATGATACCGTTGTTTTTGCGCGAAGTGCAATGAGTATCAATATATAATCTGTATATATGCATTTCCACGGAAGGTATCATTTTTCTGCCACTGTGATATACTATATAGGCAAACCTACACTTAAAATACAAGTTATACTGCATGAAAATTTAGACACCCTGAAATAGGAATAAAAGCATGCAGTCATTACAAAAACACTCATAAAAGGACATAACATATAATAGTTGGATGAAATGTTTGAAAATTCTGGGAAAAATCACCTTAGTTCAGTGGAGCAGATTACAAGAAACATTTTTATCTATTTGTCATTATTGTTCGATCTACTTATACAGCTTTTCAATAGAGAATTTTATATTTTTAACAAAATATTTAATGTGCTCAGACAAATTTGAAAGTACTTTATTGTAAGTATTATTTATCAGATAATAAATTATCAATATTATTGAATATTAATTTGTATTATTATTATTAGACAAAAATGATATAAATTAAGAGTTTTTACTGCGAAAAAGACAAAAGGAGGCAACAAGACGTCAATCAGAAGCTTAAAAGAAATGTAAGCGCAATAGAAAAGAAACATTAGCTATATAGATTAACTTCAACTTTTCTGTGATTTTCTTTCAACTGTTTAATTTCTGAACTTAAAAACAACCGACCTTG
Organism: Andricus grossulariae; assembly: GCA_011634705.1. NCBI lineage: Eukaryota > Metazoa > Arthropoda > Insecta > Hymenoptera > Cynipidae > Andricus > Andricus grossulariae. The sequence goes on from JAABKJ010007204.1 coordinate 7,917, forward strand.
ACTTGAAATAAACAAGAAAGTATGATGATTTAAAATTAGTAAGAAAGTTTCGAATTAAAAAAAAAAGTCCGCATTATTTCTTCGCAGACACTCTTTATATATTTTTAATCAAAAAAATAGTGATTTACACACTATTAAAAAGTATCTTGAGCATTTAAAAAGATGATTCATGGACTTATTATTTTAAATACTTTGTGAAAACTGCACGCATGCTAAAAATGCGTTTTTGCATGTATTTAGATTGTAGGAAAAAAGTTTGAAATGTGTGTCTTAAGGTTTGTTTTGGGATTTTCTTGTTGTTAAGAAAATGACACTTTTCTTGAATATACCCGTATATACGAGTGATGATATATATTTTCTACGTATAATAGTGAGTGCTTCGTAAAAAAAGGCATCTCAATAAATCGTGTTTTTAATTAGAAAATATTTTAAAGGCCTCGCATTTTATGCATGTTATTCTTGCAGTATCATTTGAGATTGAAAAGTAGGTCCTATATATTTTATGCAATAGAACGCGGAGCGCGAAGTACATATCGAGCGCGCGAAACTCGTGAATACTGAACGTATATTGTTTTTATGATAACAGTAAACGAAGCCAAGAAATGTTGGAGAGTAAACACTTTTTGCAGTTCAACGGTCTCTTTTTCACATACTTTCTCTGAACAGCATTTTCTGTATTTTCTTTATTTGCTTTAATCAATCAGCAAGAAAAAAAATTGAATAATATTTATATTTCTTATGTTTCTATAAATAAGAGCAGCTTTTACAAAAACAAATAATTGAAACTCTAATCAATACCATGGAGACTGAATATTCAATAACAGTCGTCCAAATGAAGACAAAGCAATATTAAATAGTTAAATGGAAATACACCAAGAATGCTTTTTCAGCCAAAGAGGTTATATGTATTTTGTTCCAGCCCATAAATTGTCTATAGACTTTGCAGTATACATTTCTCTTAACTTTTTGGGTGGAACACTTGCTTATTGCTTAGAACTTTTTGGGTTACTCCAGCATCAGTGTTATCTGGACGTTTAATTTATTTTTATAGATAGTTTCTATTGCATTCATAATATGATCGACTCGGATAACGATTGTTATCAAGCACACCGCCACATGGCGTTAGTTGTACTATTTCTGTGGAGATTTACTATAACGTTGGTAAAACTTGCACCGATCTACAGATTCTCCAGCACAAACGTCACAGACCAGCATTCGCTCCATTCAGAGAAGTTAAGCACCAAGCGGCGCGGATGAAACTTGAATGGGTAACCGACGAGAATATCTTCAAGTTCCCCAAGGCGTCCGTACCAGGATTTGCTTGTGGTTATCCACACTGATAGAGGATAGGCTTGCAGGTTGCCACTATTTTCAGGTAGCCACCACTGCTGTATTTCTATATTCTACCAGCATCATGACTTAAACTCCGCCTGCCATCGACGTGAAAAGTGTAGTGGTCACTTTTAATCTACTTCTGGGGCGGACAGACGCAATAACACAGTGTTTGCTGAACAAAGTGTGAAATATTATTTCTTAATAAATTGAAAAATGAAAATCGTGTTTTGTGCTGAGTCGTTTTTTCATTCAATTTGCATAATCCAAACAGAATTCCAAACATATGAATTGGACATTTTTTTTCATATACCTATTCCAAAATTGCGTCAAAATGCAGGTTGCCACCTCTCTCTTTTTCGCTTGTTTACACTCACATGCCACTTTTTATGATTGTGTGATGTTTACAATTGTAATTGAGTCAAAACTGAATTGTTTTTATTGCATTTTAGTGATATTTTCGGTAAATTTTTTACATTTTCGATACATTTTTAGTATGGCAGCGCGCAGACCAAGAAAAACCGACCGCGGTATTAAAGATGTTGATGCCCATTTCAACTAATTTTTTCATGTTCAAAGTCACTGAGTGCAAATGAAATTCAATATGTTTTCATAAATTTTCTAAATCAGGTGTTTTGACTTGAGTTTTTCTACATTTTCAGCAATTTTTCAAGGGGTGGCAAACTGCAAGCCAAAATTTCAAGTCGTCGATTTTAGATACCTTTGAAAATTTGCTGTGTAATTTTTATTTTTTGAGAGTTCAAACGATTTCTAGCTCAGGATTGTGGATTTATACTTTCTCTTTCCAACATTATATATTAAAAATACTTTGATTTTATGACAAGTTACGATAAAAAAAGCTATGGGGCGGCAACCTGCAAAAGCCTATTCTAACTATACGCAAGTGAATCGAGACTTGTCAAATCAGTGGCTGTGATGCATGAACACGAAAACTTACATAATCGACTATCTAAATTTCGTACATACAATTGGTGGACGCCGACAAAACGAATACGCGTATCTCCAGATTAGTCGTATGCAACGAACATGCAGCATATAATTGGTGAACTGTGGCCATCACCGTAGTCTTCTATCTTCTGCTTCCAGAACATCGATAAGGCCCTTCTCCATCAAATCGATGCAACTAGCCCTATTGACACTTGGATACAGCAGCCGCGACTTCACACGCGATTTGGGATCATGTTTAACTCAGCTATCACTTTAGAGCTGCTATGGTTCTGAGCCTTTGGCTCTCATTTTTTTCTATTGGAACCCAGCCAGGAGTGCTCTCTTTACGAAGATTTTCGATGGAGCAATCAATCTGTTCGTCACAACTACAATCATGATCGTGCCTACCTCACTTAGGGATGAGGGAGGTCGTGAAGGAATATAATATTAGGATAGAAAATCATGCAACGATCTATAGATTAATTATCAATAAGCACCAACATCGCAGACCAGCCTTAGCTCCTGATGAGTCCACACAAGTGAATGCGGGATGAAAGCGCGTTTTTTACTCTTCAGCGCCAAGTCATCCAGTGTTATCGACTCTATGGCATTGGTTGTACTGTTTGTAAGGTATTGCCTGTGCATGGTTAATAAGGTAGGTTTTCTAAGTTCATAAGTCATATCAATTGTGTCCATTTATACTCAATGGTACGATGTTGGAGTATAGAAAGCCCCCCCCCCCCAATCAAGCTGACTCCAAAAGTTTTTTGGGTAGCCATCCTGGCTACCGGCGTTTTGTCCAGGATTCACTTATGTGGATTCATCATTGTCACTGATCACGAGTGAATGCTGCCACATACCTTTTGGCAAACTTAAATAAATTTTGTCTTCGATCACCCATCCAACTTTTATCCGCGCCGGCTGGTGCCAGTTTGCCACTTCTGTACTGAGTCCCTATATTTGAGTTATATTCTCAACTTGAGAAAAAACTCACTTTCACCATGGTGAACGTGCAGAGAAAAGTGACAGATTTCCCAGTAGGTGTTATGAAATACATTTTTCCTTAATTTAAATCAATTTGGAGTTGAATAAAATACTAGAGAAACAGAGATAGATTTCTGAAGTTCAATAATGATAACTGAAAAAACGGAACAGATCACTATTATAAGCTAAACTAATTTTGTCAAATCGGTGCTACAATACTCTATTTCTTCCATGACCACAAATAAAAGGTAAACACAATAAGTATAAATATAGAAATAATTGAAAGGAGAAAAACGTTTCTTATTAGATCGATATTTCAGTTTATATATAATATGGTCTTTAGAAGTGAGAAGCTCATTCAAAAATGAGGTTGGGCGTCCAACGATTGGTTATGGTTATCCTTGCAAAGTTTCGAAAAAACATAGTTTATAAAAAAAGATTTATAGTTTATAATATTTGTATAAAAGATAAATAAAATTCTAACACAGCAAAAATGTATTTTTGCAACACCCACCTCAAAAGTTGACAATTTCATGCTTCTAAATGGTGCCTAAGGGACCTTATTAGAGCATACCGTGTGCGAAATAATTTGCGCGCATGCGCAGTTTGAAGATGACTTACTTTGGGCACTGGTGAAAAAGCTGCGCATGCTCACTTTCGAGATTATGTACTTCAGACACTGGCATAGGTAAATTTAAACACTGATGTTGGTATCTTCTTGAAATAAATTTAGATTTCACCTGAACAAAGCTTTTAATGATTGAAGTTTGTTTTCAGGGTTTTGTAGCCGTTTTCGTCCGTCGTACAAAAGGGCATAAGCGCCAACATTTGGCACAGCAAAAGGGCATAAGCGCCAAAATTTTTTTTCATAACATTTTTTTAAAATAATTTTTTTTCAAAATTTTTTTTTTTGGCAACAAATTTTCTTCGACAATTATTTTCCATAAAATTTATTTTTTTTCATTTTTTTTCTGATGTATGTTTCTTCAAACATTTTTTTTCACCAAATTTTTTTTCAAACATTTTTTTCACTAAATTTTTTTCAATCATTTTTTTTCACTAAATTTTTTTTTTCAAACATTTTTCTTCCAAAATTTGTTTTTCAGAAATTTGTTTGCAAAACATTTTATTCGAAAGATTTGCCTACAATGTTTAAAAATCTTCTCTTTTAAGATTAGTATTTTTCGTTAACTCCTCCTAACATAACTTTTTCGGACGGGCGTTGCAAAAAATAGCGTGTGACACACGGGCGCATTGGTGAGTGCTAACTCGTGTGATTGCATCATTCGCTTGCGGCTCGAAGCATGAGTCTCTGTTTTCACACTCGCTTCGCTCGTGCGCTCACCACCGACACATGCTTCGAGCCTCCGGCTTATGCTGCAAATTTCACACTTGCACAAAAATCACCTATTTTGCGCACTCGTATCACAAATAACTATTAGTTACTGATATCTTTGCTCATTCAAAACAACTAGACGCCTGAATATCAGTTATTAATTTTTAATGTATTATGTCGGGGTTGGGGTAGATTTACCACACCTTATGAAACATAAATTAATTACGACTTTTTGACACTAATCTGAAACGCAAATCATTTCACGTCACTTCACTATTTAGATGGATGTTATCCTTTTTATGGTTCACCTTAGCTTGAACTTACATCACTAGCCCCGTATTTATCTATTAGTCGAGACGCCAATTCTATTTTCCGTCGATTCAGCGAATTTTATGCGTTTTTTCTTTTGCTTCTTGGTAAAATGATCTCCAGGACTTTTCGGATAGTATTTCAAATGCGCTCATATGTGCCACTTTCAAAATTACCAAAAAACTATATTCAACCCCTTATTAGCAACTACTATCGATCTACCCGATGCTGATATCACCAAATCACTTGAATTGAAATATGAAAGTTGATAATGGGCTTTTTGGATAGGATTTCAAATAAGCTCATATGCGCTACTTACAGAAGAAACAAAAACCCAGGATCAAGACCCTAATTAACACTTGCCATCGATAAACCAGATGCTGATATCATTAAATCATTTTAATTGCAATATAAAAGTTGATGATAGGATTTTGGATAGGATTTCAAATGCGCTCATATGCGCCACTGTCGAGAATAACAAAAAAGCATAATCAACCCCCTCATTACCACTTGTTTTCGATATACTAGCCGCTGATATCATTGAATTTCATTCATTGCAATATGAACGTTGATAATAAGCTTTTTGGATAGGATTTAAAATGCGCTCATATGCGCCACTTTCAAAAGTAACAAAAAGCCATTATCAACCCCCTTATTATCACTTGTCATCGATACACTAGACGTTGATATCATTAAATCACATTAAGTGCAATATAAAAGTTGATAATGGGCTTCTTGGATAAGATTTCAAATGCGCTCATACGCGCGACTTTCAAAATTGACAAAGAAACATAATCAAAACCCTCATTATCACTTGCTAACGATACACCAGACGCTGATATCATTATATCACTTTAATTGCAATATAAAAGTTAACAATGGGCTTTTTAGATTGGATTTCAAATGTGCCCATATGCGCTACTTTCAAAATCAACAAATAATTATAATCAACCCTCTCATTACGTCTTATCATCGATCAACCCCACAGTGATAGCAGCGGATGAATGTGATTCGCAATTTGATGGTTTAAGGAGGAGGTAGGAATGGATTGACTTGGATAGGAAATAACAGATTTCGATTAAATTGAAAAAAAAAACAAGTAAATGCTTAGTATTAGGGTATTATATACTTTCAAATTCTAGATGAAGGTAAATACTTCCAACATGCTTCATTTCGCGAAAGAAAATTGACTTTTATCTTTGTGCATGTTACAAATATTAAAGTTGAAAATGTAAGTCAAAATGTGCTTTTAATGAAAATACCTATATATTTATTTGAAACATAGTTAATTCAGATCATACATTATAATACATTTGAAATGTTTGTAGCCTTATATTTCTCTAATATTATTTTATTTTCATTATACTTATTGCCCTTACATAAATTATTGTATTCTACATACCTTACAGTATAATTTGAATATGATTTATTCATAGTTAAATTTGAATATAATTTTTGAGCCTGGTTGAAAAAGACAAAAAAAAAAAAATTTGTCCGCGGCGTTTTAAAATTTTCTTGAGTTTGAATTTTTACATCCCTGGAGTTCACCAAAGTCTCCCAAGGAATCGAAATTGTAAATGCAGCGAATTTTTTAAATTCAGATTTTGATATTTGATAAAATTGTCTTTATAAATTGTGACTTAAAATTTTTCCGAGCATAGCCTTTTTTAGTAGAGGAATACTCACCAAAAAAAAATCGACAAGACCCAGGAATCGAAATTGGAAATAGAGTGAATTTTGTAAATTGTGATTTTGGTATTATTTAAAATTATCTTTTTAAATTTTCGCCTTAATGTTTTTGTAATATATTAACGTATCCGAATGATAAGGTTACATCTCAAAGATACCAAATGAGTAGGTGCTAACTCGATCTCAACTCTGAAGCATCTCCTCATTTGAACTTCACGAGTTAGTGCCTTTTCATTTGGTTCGTTTAAGATGGAATCTTTTTGTTTGGACACGTTGATGTGTAGGCTTTTTTACTATAGAAATAAACTTGAAAGAAAATTCTAATGAATACCAAATTCTAAACTTTTAAAATTTTCTAAAAAAGGCCTAAACATGTTCAAAAAAAATTTTTAATCACATGTGTACACAAATATACAGATAATGTAAAAAAATGAAAAAATTAAAATGCTACAAATTCGCTGCATTCTTAATTCCGACAGGGGTGAATTAGACAGCAATTATATCTTAGAAAATGTTTTGATAAAATTAGCAAAAAATTCGTGAGAACTTCTGGTCCTTCAGGCATGTGAGAAAAATTGAAAATTCAGAAAATTCCAAAACTGGGAAACACGATATTTTTTAACAGTTCCTTCGAGCGCGGGTAACCAAGTTGCATATCTATCGATTTCAAATTGACTATACTTCTTTCGGATCTCAATATGCTACTTTTTTGCGTTGTAGCGATTTCGATTTTTACAATTGTTTATTTGCAACACACCCTCATGTATATGTGGAATATATGGACTCTTATATTTGAGATAAATCAATTTCTACCTTACCGACATTTTTTGTGAAGCAACTTATGTCCGCACGATATGAGATATCGAGTTGAAAATTTGGAAAATTGCATAAAAAGATCCAATGGCCGCCTGTGTGGTTCTTATTTCTAAATAGTACAAATAATATATTTTACAAATACATCTTTTCTTTGTAATTATGAAAATTTAGGAACACACAAATGTTTCATTTGGTTTAGTTTCCCAAATTTTCGACTCTACATCAACAACATGACCATTGATTTATAGATAGGATATACAGGATACATATTTTTTATTTACAAGGCTCTTGATCAATGGTGATTATATTATTATGTGGAGTACGTGATGAGTTTAAATGTGTTTTTTTTTTATAATGGCAGTTCTGTTTGCCTTTCTTGTCGAACTTCTGCCATCTGTTGTTGATTCGGAGACAGAATGCCACGAGATTAGGATCTCTAGGTAGGGTATCAGATGGGTTTTCGAAGCCTATACAATTCCTCTCAAATAGTACGTTTGTTTCTAATTTCCAGCATACCGGGTATTATCTTCAAGTTTCCTCTGACGTTCATCCCCTCAATCGGCGCAATTAATATGTACTTATTCACTTGACATATCTTCACTATATTTGTCTTACATTTCTAAAATCTTTTGCTACTTTGAGTTTTCGTAAAAATCAGTTATATATTATACAATATTAAAGTTATTTGGTGATATGAGCTTCTGGTAGATCGATGGCAAGTGGTAATGTGGGGGTTGTATATGGTTTTTTGCTAATTTTGAAAGAGGCAAATATGAGCGCATTTAAAATCCTATCTGAAAAGTCCATTATCAACTTTATATTGGAATTGAAGTGATTGAATGATATCAGCGGCTGGTGTATCGATGGGAAGTCGTAGTGAGGAGTTTGATTATGATTTTTGGTTAATTTCGAATGTGGAACATATGAGCGCATTTCAAATCCTATCAGAGAAGCCCATTTACAACTTTTATATTGCAATTGAAATTATTTGGTATTATCAGCGTAGGGTGGATCGATGCCAAGTGGCATGAGGGGGTTGATTATAGTTTTTTGTTGACTTTAAAATTGGCGCATATGTTTGCCTTTGAAATCCCTTACGAAAATGTATTCATCAATGCGGATTAAAATTTTTCTTTTCTTAGTCATCACTTTGAAAAGTGTTATGACCTCCATATCTTAGAGAATATTGTTGATATGCACGAAATTTCAGTGGCGCATATGAGGCAATTTGGCGTTTTTCCGGACGAGCTGCAGAAAGTTTTATGATTAAACGATTTTTTTTCGTTGGTCATGACTTCGCAAAGTGTTAAAACCTTCATATCGTGAATAATTTTGAAGATTCGAAAACAATTTTCGTGGCGCATATGAACGCATTTGAAGACGAATGACTCCATATCCGTAATGTTATATTTTATATCACTATCGAAGAATTAACACATGCGTCACATTGGCCCCCTCCAAAAAAGGGTATTGAAGGGTATTGAAAAAGGGATTGAAGGTAATGGGACACTACTGTTTGAACAACAAATAACAAATAAATTTTTCTAACCTTCAGGGCGTTAATTGTTTAGCGCAAAATATTTGAATGATGACGTATAATCAGCGTATTTGGAGTTCTTAAAGGTCATGCAGTCTAAACTTTGATATTTCAAATAGGAGGGGGCTGGCGTGTCTCCAGCTCCCCCTGCTTAAAACCTGATATAACTCATGCAAAAAATTATTGTTACAATTTATATAACCCTTGTTGAGAAAAGACACGAAAGTGTGAAAACTGGTATGCTTATTATATGAAGTTGTACTAAACTGATGGTATAACCCAAAATTGCGAAGTTTGAATATATGCACCTGTGAACTGGTTTAAATTTCAAGTGTCCATCTTCGATTCTGCATGTTATAGAAAGTCGGGGAAAAACTTAATAATTTTGGCAGTTACTACAAATTGAGTCATATCATTCAATTTTTTGTAATTTTATTCGTTAAAGAGTTATTGGTATCTATTTTTTCTTTGAAGAAGATGAAATCAGACCTGAAATTGATAACCAACGGCGTAGATACTGTACAAGGGTTGGGTCTACACTAAAGCTATATACCCATAACTCTTGCACAGTACCTATGCTTTTCAATCTTCAGCGGGCCAGCCATGTGCGCGCCGACCACGCGCTTCCCAGTTTACAGCATCACTCCAGGCCTGTTTTCATCCATTCAAAAAATAATAGATTCTAATAACACTTGAAATTCGAATAACTGGACAGGTGTATATATTTAAATTATTCATATTTGGGGCCACACCATCATTTCAGTACAACGTCAAAGAAAAGGCATACCAATTTTGACGCGTTCATAACTTTTTCAGTGAGGGTTACATAAATATAAAGCGATGAAAAAAAAAAATAAAAGCAATCATCCCTATTTGTATAAATAGGGCTTTATTGAAATCAATTTCACCTCGAAAAAATGATCATGTATATATACACATGTACTGCATCTAATTCAAATAATTATATAATAATTATAATAAAGAAACTATACATTTAGGAGTATTTCTATTTCAATTATATGTTAATTTGAATAAAAACACTCTTTGAAATTCATTCCTTATTGAAATTGGCCCTATTGAAAGAAATTAGCACTATTTGGGAATGGTAAAGATGTTTCAGAAATCGTCAAAACAGAATTTGTGACGATTGCTGACATTATTTTAGAAGGGAGGGCATGCTAGGCTAAAAGCAGGACTTCAAAAAATTAAAATTTCATCATGAAACTCATGGAGCTCATGGAGGTCGGAAGTAGGATATGAGTCTCCATATAAAAGGCCTGACGAGTGCGAAAAAAAGCCCAGAATGGCCAAATAGGATCAAGGAGGACAAATAGAGGTCTCATGCAGGCCTCGTAGGTTCAAATAAGGTTTTTTGCAGGGTATTTAGGTCTAAAAGAGGCCCCAAATTTCGACTTGGGAATCATATTTTTCATAATACATGCATGGAAACCCGTCTATTTCTCTGCATGCTTACCATGAAGAAAGGCGGGCTTTTTTGGAGAGAGTGACAAAGTGAGTGTGGTGAAGCCTGCCACATTCAAGGCATCTCTTTCTGCTCATTTACATTCACGTGAGACGAGAATACGACTCAAGCAGGTAACTAATGCTTCCAGGTAGGATAATTGGAAGCAACAAATGACGACAAACGTCAGAATGGCTAACGGTAATCACTATAATCTTTGTTACTACTCTGACTAGTCAATAAAAATAAATAAAAATGATAAAATTGAGCAATGATCTGGATGACGTGAGCTATGTTTGAAAAATATTAAATACAAAAACGTGAGTACATATATCTTTTATTCTTGATATAAGCATGGATTCTCAATCGGTTATACTAATGAATGAATGGAAAATTAGAAAAGTGCTCTTTGAAATGGTTTTTTGATTCCTACAGGGAGCAATAAGTGTTCGCCGGAGTGACGAAATGCTGAAACAACTATTGTTTCTTTTAAGCTTGTCCAAGGAGAGTAATTTTTTTTCAAATTTCACATGTCAAGTGTTAAATTTTACATTTATAAAAAATATTATTGACTGCAAATATATCGAGAACAGCACATTCTTATTATTCTTGTAATTTATTTATTTGTAAATCATTGGCTACTACGTCCATTCCTTCTTGCCAAACTGTATTAACATATATCACAACTAAAACAAACGACTAGTTACATTGTTATACAACTAGATTCCAACGAACCTAAAACTTCGTTAGGAAGACCTCTGTTTAGTATCTGTAGGGACTGACAAGCTCTGGCAACTACTACTGTTGGTTGACTTACTTCCTTGAACTACTGCAGTCGCTGTACATATATAATAGAGATTGCTACTTTGAATCACACTTTTACACCTTAAATTTCCAGTTATAAATAACTTTAATCTGGCATGAACAGCATCTGTACAATCGTGAAATAAACTTGCTGTATCAAAAAAATAATTTGAGTGTTACTTTTCTTAAACGGAAGTTTCTTTAAACTGGTGAATCATTTAATATTATAAATTTAAAATCAAAACACTGGTACAAGTATAAAAAATCTAACATATTAGTGTGACACCTATATATTTAACTATTTAAGGATAATGTTGCAAGCTTTTTCTACTTAAGGTGCCTTAATGAAGAACTAGGTTTTTAGTATAAGCAGAGCTGCTCGATATAGATAATTTCCACATAACTTGAGTTGTTCGCATATGTATGAGTTGGACTTTTCACAAAATATGTAGGAATTATTCACTACAATGGATGCTAGAGGACCATTTTAGATTTACAATAATGATAGTGGGGTAAAATAATATCCAGTGATTTTACTTCCAAGAAAATTTTCGTTATTCGGTAGGGCATAACAACATTAATAAAAGGAACAATTATTATATTATTAACAATTATTATATTTGATAATGCATTTATTATATTTATTTAAGGTTTATTCAATTGATTGAACAATTACATAACAATTCTTCATTAAGTTTTCTTTCTTTATGATGTTTGAAAAGGTAACAAAATCTAATTTGAATATATATTTCAGAAAATATAGGAGTTAATGAATACCACTGAATTGATTTTAGTGGAAATTTTACTTTAAAAAAAGTGGGGAACGACTATTACCGGACAATACTGAAATCCAAACGCATTTAGTATGATAGTGCTCGTCATTTATATATTTTTGAATGACCTATAGAAGAAATTGATGCCAATCAAAGTTGAAAAAAGGGGAATATTGTCATTATTGCCACAAAAAAATTTCTTAGGGATTGAAGGTAATGGGACACTACTGTTTAAACAACAAATAACAAATAAATGTTTCTAACCTTCAGGGCGTTTCAGCAAGTGAATAATTAAATTAATGCACTTTTTTCTCTTGAAGCATTTTCTTGGATGTCTCAAGACTTGTGCCGTACGAAAACCAATACCAGTTCAAATTCAATAAAAAAAGTATATCCCAAAAACTTGCTGGGACACAACTATATTGGATAAAAATTCCAAATTTTGTTCAAAGAAAAAAAAAAAATATATTTAACTGAGTCTATTCAGATAAACAATTACGACCTCAAATAACCGACGGCATTTGTTGTGCGGTAGCACTACTATATTTGGAGAGAAAGTGCTTGTTTTAATAAAAAAATTTAAATTATATCTTTAATCGTTACGGAAGGTCTATTTTCACAATTAGTGAAATTGTTACCTTGAATTTCTTGGACGATTTACTCGAAACTGGCCTACGTTTTTAGATCAGAAATCAGTGACTTTTGGACTAAAAGATTTTTTTTTGCGGCAAATGAGCATTTTACTTCTCAACATAATCTCCTTTTAGCTCGATACATTTAGTCCAGCGTTTTTCAATTTTTTAAATTCCTTTCAAATCATAGGTTTTCTCAAGGCCCTCAAGATAGGCGTTTGTTTCGGTGATGACCTCTTTATTCGACCCAAATCTCTTACCGCCCGGCCATTTCTTTAGGTTTGGAAACATGAAATAGTCTCAGAGGGCTAAATCTGGAGAATATGCTGGATGAGGTAGCAGTTCGTAGCCCAATCGACGATTTCTTGCGTGATGACCTCTTTTGGGCAACCTGAACGTTCGGCGTCACTTGTGCTGGTACGACCACAACGGAACTCAGAAAACCACTTCTCAACCATTCAAATTGATGTTGCAGAGTTTCCCTAGTATTTATCAAGCCTTTCTTTGGTGTCAGTGATTGTATTTCACGAAAATAATCATGCTTAATCAGCATGCGTAATTCACTTTTTTCCATTTTCGTTAACATTCACGAGGTTCTCTCCTTTCAATGGCTATCAAACACAAAATAAATGAC
>JAABKJ010007205.1:0-21170 GCA_011634705.1 Andricus grossulariae
AAATGACCTTGAGCGACTTTTGAATGTTATTGTGCGAATCTGAAAAAAATTTCAGTGCAATATTGACTTGTAAAGAACAAAATTCATACAGGTCAGAAATGAATAATCAATGATTAGCGTCAATTTAATTAGGAATGAGAATTTTTGGCCTAAAATGACCTTGAACAACATTTTAATGTTATTGTAACAATCTGAAAAAAATCTGAGTGCAATATTGAATTGTAAAGAACAAAATTCATATGCACCAGAAATAAATAATCAATTATGAGTGTAAATTTAGTTAAAAGAAGCCATGTTGGCCTTAAAATGACCTTGAGCGACCTCTAAATATTTTTTTTTTAATTCTGAAACAAATCGGAGGTAACTTTCTCGGACAAAGGAATAATTTGTAGAGGTGCCAAGTTGGATAAAAAAAGCCAAAAAATCACCCTAGTATATACTAAGTCTATAATTATGATTATCAACTTCAGATTCATTTTGCGAATCAACAATTAATTTTTACACAACTTCATTTATATCTGTCGAGTGATAGTTGTTATATTTTTTATTGGAAGTCGTAGGTTAGTTAGGATCTGCATAATATTTCTAAGAAAAGAAATATTTTAGGAAATTTGGAGCAGCAGTTGAATTTTTAACTAACAAAATAGTTTAATTTGCAACCAAAGAGACAAATTCTCAACTAAAATGATGGATTATCAACCAAAGCAGTTTTCAAGCAAGTCACCAAATTTGCAACTAAGAAAGATTTATTTTCAAGCAAGAAGATATGTACTACCAAAAAGTGTAATTTCCAACAAAATACATGAATGTTTACCCATATAGTTTAATTTTTATCTAAAAAAGATCAATTTTAAAAACAAACGGTTCAACTTCCAACCAAAAATGCACTAATTAGTTAGATAAAAAATTAATTTTTGAATTGATTTTCCTCACGCAAAACGACAGTCTTGATAATACATCAATTTTGCACATCTTCAGAATGTTATTTTCTTCAAATTCATTATCAAGAAGATTTTTTGGCTCCATGATGCCTTTACATCAAATCGGTTTTCATAATTTATACAAAATATTATATGTCTACCGTTTAGAGACATCGAATATACTACAATGACAAATGAATAACCCAATATCACCTAGAACAATGATTACATAGTAAAAAGGAAGTTTGCCGTTATATATTAAATTTATTTTTGACATTAAGAAAGTAAAATATTTCCGTGAAAAATTAAAAAATCTTGAAAATCGAATTTCCCTTGCTGAGCCTTATAAGGAGTGAAAACAGCATAAAAACAAATGCTACTAAACTATAGGCAATGTTTCCAGTTTGACGAAAGTACTTTCTTAAAGTAAAGATGAGTAAAAAGATAAATATAACCAAAAACAGAACAAGGGGAAGTTTTAAGTGCCTCATATTTGGATTTTCTAGTGAATTAAGCACGCATTCTCTTCCACATATAAAGATGTTATTAGGTATTTATTTCTGGTGCAATTTAATCTGCGAGAACAGAAAAATAAGAAAAATTTCGAATTAAAAGAGATTATAGATATTGTTAGTGAGGCTGTGAAGAAGATTTGGGTTTGTGCGTCTTTGCCAATAGTTTCTGATATTGATGTCAAAACGAAGATTAGGGATTACTGTGAAAAATATCAGAGCACTGTAAAACTGAAGTCTGTTATACAGAATTTACTCTTCAAACAAGCCGCCACACTTCTTTTTGATATTTGTTACTGCAGATGTCCAAAATTTATTTCTTGTACTTGAAAAGTACCGTTTAAAGACCATCTATGAATACGCTTATTAATCCGAATGAGATATATATAAAAAAGCCTCCACTTGTTTTAAGTGAATCTGCAACAACTTCTGCCATATCTGCCATGGAAGTAGATGATAAATTTGAGAAAGAAGAAGAGGTAAAAGAAGAATAGCACGAATCTAATTCTGATGATGATTTCATTCCATCGTCATATGTTGATTGTCAATTCAAGCCCACAAATCAAATGAGAGTCAAGTTGAGGAGAGTGGCGGACATCTGCCGAAAAACCAGGGTAACAATTCGTGATGCGTCTCAAATTTCCTTTGCCGTTATGAAAGATTTAAAGATTATTTTCAAGGAAAATATTTCAAAAGCTATTGATGATTGTAAAATCCAAAGAGCTCTTAAAATAAGAGAAAAAGAGTTGCAAAAAACTGATCGCCGTGAAAGATGCAATTTAAAATCATTATATTTTGATGGGGAAAAAGATGTTATTTTAACATAAAGCAAACAAAATGGCAAATTTTACAGAACTTCCGTAACAGAAGAGCATGTAGTTTTGTTGAACGAGCCTAATGCACATTACATTGGACACATAAATCCTGCTTCAAGTAGTGCGCAAAGTATTACAGAAGGTATGTTTTATTGGTTCAGTTTCGAAGTGTTCTTTCTAAGTATTCTTTTATTTTTTCTAGCAATGTTCAATTACTTTGATCGATTTGGGATTACCACAATCGATTTAACTGCCATCGGCTGCGATAGTACGGCTGTAAATACAGGACATAATGTGGCATCATTGCTTTAATAGAAAAGCATCTGGAACGGTCTCTTCAGTGTCTTGTGTGTCTGCTTTACATGAATAAATTACCTTTGCGGCATCTATTCCAACATCTGAATGGCGTAACTAGTGGCCCAAATAGTTTCTCCGGTCATATTGGCCAATAGTTATCTAATTGTGAGCAGCTTCCTGTTGTTTTCGTTCAGATAATCCAAGCTGAATTACCAGAGGTTGAACCTAAGATTTGGAGTAAGGATCAGCAATATTTGTTACTGGTGTGCAAAGTTATTGTAGCTGGTTAATATCCAGAAGACTTAACAAATAGAAAACCTGGAAACCTGTGGCATTCAAGATGGTTGACTTTGTGTCAACGATGTGTCATTCAAGATGGTTGATTTTGCGACTTTACGCTGTCACAAGGATCCCTTCAAAAAAACTTGTTAACTCTGACACAGTACGTGATGAAAGTTTACGCACCGATTTGGTTCACCATCAAAGCTAATCCTTCTTGTGCTCAAGGTGCAAAACATTTGTGGAAAGAAGCTTTTTGGTCATCGATCTAGTCTTACAAAGGAATGCGTACTTCTGCCATCCTGAGAATCTTTTGCTTGCGATGTTGCCCGACGAACGAAAAAATGTCGGAAATCATTGACTGAACAAAATGTTGTCTGATGAGTGAACCTCCTCTAACTGTTCATCTTTCTGAAGAAAGTATCAACGACATCGTTCAAAATGGCTTGAGATCAAAAGTGAACATATGGGAAACTTCCTTGTCATACTCAAGCCTAGAAAGAATGTTTAAAGTTGTAAGCGAAACATCCTCGAAGGTCATATGAAACAATGCAAGAGATGGTTATATTAGGACTAAGATATATGCACAACGAACCATGCTTTGTTTTAAATCAAAGAAAGATTGTATCTTAGATCATTTTATCAAAAAGAAGACAAGTAGGTACTTACTAATATCGATTTTTTCATAGCCAGAATTTTAATGTTCATTTACTTAGTACATATTCACTAGCTCTAAAAAAATTTTCATATAGAATGTACCTCAGAAAGAGTCTAGTAATGAAAAAAAAGAAGGTAATTCCATTTGATACAGATTTCAATACTTCAAAAATTTCTAGTGTTTCCAGTTTTGATCCCTTATATATCCTGAATTTTTTGTGATTTCATTTTGATCCTGAAAAAGTCCTCAAATGCCGAAAAAAATTTTTTAAATTTGTTTCATGAGCGCGAAAAATAAAAGTTAAAATTTAGGGTATATTAAAACATGATTATCTCTTGCAGAATAGTATCTTAAAATCTGGCAAAAATTGAGAAGACTCTAGGCAACCCCAAAAATGTCACCTATATGGTACAGCGAGCCCAAAATGGGTTAAATTAATTTATTATTCAACATATTTAAAAATATTGGTAAGTACATTCTCAATTATAATATATTCTTATTTAACGAAATGTCTATGTTTCGTTGTGAAAAATGCACTCTTCTTCAATCTTCTATGATTAAAATGCGGTTATCTCTTCAGGAAGAATGTTATGTATGCGCGTAGGAGCTTTTTATCCTCACCGAGTAAATCACAGGATATTATACTATTTATAAGATATTTTTAGTCTTCCGTTATTATGATTATATAAGCAGTAAATGATATTGAAACTGCAATTAGTCTTTGACAATTCAAAGTAGGAAGAGAAGTATCCTTATACAAGAACTGTTTATCGTGTCGTCTGTAAAGATGTTCCGACTTTTTATTATGTAAGTTTGAAAACATCTTGTCACATTGAACACTCTGGAATAAATTTTGTTGCACCTAATTTCAAGATGGGATTCCATCTCGCTTGGACTTCGGGTACAAAACTACCGTTTATTGTTTTTACCACAAAACTGTAAAAACTATTGACAGCAGATGACGTTTCGTACCCCAAGTCCGAGTGCAACGATACCTTGTGTACCATTCACACTACCAAGATTATTTTTGGTTGCAGGCAAATGGTACCCTGAAATTAGCGTTAGATTGACACTTTGTTTCTTCTGTGATTTCCTTCTTTTTTAACTCTGATGTAACATGTTTTGACTCGTTAAAAATATGTTTTCAAAATTTTTATTAAAATGTAACGTTGATTTTAATCAGCGGCATATTTTTTGCTGATCTAGATTTAGAGAGTAAATATATTGCATTTTACAGAGTATGTACATCAAGATTTGCAGCTGGACTGATCGAAGGTGAAGGTTTTGGCCGTCTATTTCATGGGAGTTCTCGTGAGAGAGAATTAGATTGGTTTTCTTCCAACGAAGTAAACTCAAAAAATGATAAATATGGAAGTGAATATACTGTCTGTCGGACAGAGGATTGTTTCAAAGTTGGTAAGTATTTTTTAAAATTATTTCTTAAAATTAATTGTTTTCACCAGAAGAGATGTCATTTCTGACATTCACTATGCAGCTGCAGAATTGTGGGAAAGTATGAATAAGTCAGCTGATCCTTGCGAAGATTTTTATGAATATGCTTGCGGTAGTTGGGCAATAAATAATCCAGTTCCTCCCACAAGAATGACATGGGATTCTACCCAGAAAACTGAAAAGTTGATCAAAGATAGAATTAGAAGTAAGTTCGAAATTTAAATACTAATTTTATTTTGTATACCTGATTACAACCGAATAATACAAAAGTTTCCATGGACATTCCTGGAACATTCCAATAGAAGGTTTGCAGGATTCCACAAAATGTTCCAGGGAGGTTTCCGGAAGTAGGTAAACGTCCGCGTATTCAGTAAGGTTCCCAAGAGAGGTTCCGGGATTGTTCGTGAACATTTTTTGCATTATATTAATTAATTTAATATAATGCGAAAATTTTTCACGGACATTTCACGAAGGTTCCCGGAAGTAGGTAATTTTCCGCGTATCAAGGAAGGTTCCAGGAATGTTCGTGGAAAGGTTCGCATTATATGAAGAAAATTAATTTAATGAATTAAATTCCTCACGAACATTCCACGAACCTTCCTTGGGAACCTTGCTGGAAGATTTTTTGGAATTCTCCGAACCTTCCATTGGAACGTGCCAGGACAGTTTAGGGAAACTATTGTGCTATCAAGGACATTATATAATGTAACTATTTTTAACAGATTTGTTGGAAGAAAGTGTCCAGCCAGATGATATTTTACCCGTAAAACAATTTAAAAAGTTCTATCGATCGTGCATGAACGTTGGTAAGACAAAGTCAATATAATTAATAGGTATAGGAAATTCTGTAGTTGAAAGGCATAAACGCTTAACTGTAATTTTTATCAAAATTTGAATAACATCAGTTTTCGGTACATTGAATACTACCGTGATTTGGAAAAATACCGTTTCACTGCAAAAATTTGAAAAATGAATTTTTTACATCGTTGGAATCGTGAAAAAAGATACACTTGATTATTAAAATATTTAAAAAAATTGTTGATCGACTTCAAAATAATCATTTTAGAAAGAAAATTTAACTGAAAAGAATGGTGTCTTTATAAAATATTTAGTTTCATTGAGAAATTCCTAGAATAAGTGGAGCAGCTATCATGTAATACTGTTTAGCAGGATGTTTATATTCGGAAATCTATATTAAGCTCGTTATTAATAAATAAGTGCTTAAAAATGTTTTCGTGGGGAATGGCAGCGTTTTGACATTTTATTTTCACCAAATACTACAAAAATAGTTTTAAAATAAAAAACTGACATTGTACAACCCCCAAATTTTTGCATAGGACTTTTAAAATTAGAGGTCAAACCATCGACAACTGAAATTTAGTGATTGAACTGTGTGCCAAATTGCAACTTAATCCGATTAGTCTTTCAACAGCGACAACGACGACAGACAGACAGGGGGTCTCGAAACGTGGAGATTTAAAGCTTTATTATTGTTAATTCTTTCTTCGTTTTTCTCATCAGTTTCAAAGGGGGAAAAAGTTGACAAACTGGAACAAGAAAAACCTTAAATACTCAAAAATTGATTATATTAGTACCTATTATTCCTAAAAATTCCAGGAAAAAAGTTGCAGTTTTGGAGACAATTTTCTTCTCTTTAAAAAAAATCAAAATAACTTTACCATTTTTTTGGATTTTGAAAGAGTGCAAAAACATATTGCATAGGGAAGAAAATCCTGAACACGTCACACGCCGTGCCGGCGCAGCGGCCTGTCTTATTTGAAAGAGATTCAGTCCTTTATAGATTTCAGACTTTCGTGAAGCTAACAGTTGGATCGAAAAATCGGAAACACAATTAGATTCATCTCCGAAATACCTCGAGGGAACTTTTTTCACTTTTTCTAAATAAAACAAATAAGCATGGCCTAAGCATGACGCCAAAGCCCTCTCCATACAAAAAGGACAGCAGCAACAGAGGGGGCTATCTGCCAGGCCTATTTTATATCTGTGATAGCCAAGTTTTCGATGTCCCACAAACGTTTCTGTTAGAACCTTGACCTCATTTCTACCGAGCTTGCATATTTCCTCATGTCGATTAGGGTTTAAATTTAAACCCATAAGTGTTTTGGCCTGTCTGCAGCCAGTGGCCATCCTCCACTCCTCATGTTCCTCGGTCAGCCAACTGTTGATTTCTTCAGTGACTAACCTACTGGAAATGCCTACAACTGGTTCGGGACCAGTGAAGGTTTCTTGCTGCTAGTTTTGCTAGTCTGTCCGAGATCTCATTACCATTGATGCCACTGTGTTTAGGGATCCGAAGTAAAGTCAATTCGATTTCCGTCGCTAGATTGTTCAGTGCCTCAAAGCACTCCCATACTAGTAGGGATGTAGTCGTTGTTCCATTCAGGGCCATAATAGAAAATATGCCTTGATCACGTGAGCCAAGGTCATCTCGCCTGACACAGAGTATCGTCATCAGGCAATTTTAGAATGCCAAGAATAGCATCCGGAATTCAAGAGAGCAGCGTTTCTAGCCTAGCTGCCTCTGCCCCTCTCTCGATGTATACGCAAAAGTTAGTCCAGCTTTCTTGCTTTGCCTTACGTATTACACCCCTGTATTCATTCCTCATCGTCGTAAATAAGGTCCAAGGTTTATCCGTTTTGCCAGTAATGGCACGTCTGAACTGTTCTCCGGTTTCAATGCGAAGCTCTTCGAGTTTTCCGTTCCACCAGTGTATCTCCCCAGCCTTCGGTCACTTGTGAGTTGACAGTTTCTTTCGTAAGTAGATTTGATGGCCTTCATGTAAATATTGGTTGCCATCTCCAGGGTGTCAAAGTTTCTAATTGACCTGGGCTGCTCCGAGAGTGTATTCTTCAGTTCAATTAAATACCGGACCCAGCCCGTTCTTCTTGGATTCATGGCCCAAGTAGGGCCCGCGGGTACGATAGATTCCAACTAGAACTCTATCTATGAGTGATATGAGAGAGTGGGTTCGTCTGAGACTCTCAACTTAGTCTCTAAAACTGCCGGTACAGAAGGTGATGTCGATGACTTCTTCCTTGAGCGAGTAGTCAAACGTTGGAGTATTCCCCGTGTTGAGTATATCTAAATCAGTAGTAATTGAATATTCCAATAGATTCCTTCTTAAGTTGGTGCCCTTGCCACCGCATAAAGTATGGTGGGAATTAACATCGCACCCCAACAGAAGAGGGAGACTCCTTACCTTGCCGTATTCTAGCAGTATACGTACTTCCTCTGGTGGGTTGATTTCGCAGTCATATAGAAAGTAGGCTGATCCCATGATGAAAGTAGGAGAAATGAGGTGTGGCGTAGGGGATTTAAAGGAAAAGTAATGGTGGCAAGTAGGGGAAATAAGGGAAGGGGTAGTAGATGAAGTAAGGGAAAATTAGGGAGGAGAAGTAGGGCAGGAGAGGTTAAGTAGCAGAATATAGGGGGAGTAGGGAAGGGAAGATATGGGGCGGGAGGTTTGAACGACTTATTGACCTCTTAATAGGCTACGAAACACTTTTTTGTAGGCGTTACTAATTTCAGGGGTCGAGGGGGTCGTGCCCAAAACTACGGTTGGTATCAGAGGGGAGGGGTCAGTTTCAGGTGTCAGTTTGAAAATTACTTTCTTATTTCAGACTTCACACTCTTTCCCCTATTCTCTTTTTACCCCTTCTTTAAAGAGGAACCACAGAGCTGTAACTTTAGAATAGATAATTATTTAATGGGTGTGACCTCCGATTTAGAGCAAACAAGAGATGAATGAACGAAACCTTGTTGTGAGACTGTTCTCAGACAAAAAACAGCAGCACACGCCGCCTTAGAATTGTTCGCGAAGCCGTGAAGTTCGACCAATCGAAGACCATTGGAATGGCCCAACCAACGAGGAATTTTTATAATATGTAGATGCCGAAGATTGTCAAAGAGGCGAATCCATCGTTGGAAAGTTTCTTCTGAAAGTGGATCGTCCCACCCAATCTTGATAAGCTAGAGATTCTGCATAAGAATCTTGAAGACTATGATGACTGGTGATATCAATCCGAGAGGATCAAACAGTTTCGATATGTCTGATAAGACTATTCTCTTGGTACAAGGTGCTGTAGGGGTATCTCGCTTTTACGAAATAGCTCGAAATATATCGTCAATATAGATATGTCAGGGGAGCATGGAGGCAGCGTGAGGCCACCGATGTCCTTCGTCCGTGACAAGTTGCTGGATGGTACGTAACGCCAAGTAAGATAATGAGGATAGTCAAATGTAGCGATGGTCTTCCGATACTCCCGAATTGGCTTATTTGTGGGGGCGAGTCTCCACAAAATGCGTTGGCAGTCTTGATCTTCAGGATGAATCTGGATTTTTAGAAACATCTTATCAATGTCAGCTGAAAAGACCACGGCAAACATTTTCCATTGAAGTAAGATGTACGAGAGCTCAAAATCCAATTTTGGTCCAGTGTTTTGATCCACATTTACACGGGATACATTTGGCCATAAGGTTGAATCTGCTAATTCCATGTAACCTAGAAGGAGATAGTCGGACATAAATTTACCGTAGGCAGCTCGAAGATCCGAATATTTGAGTAGTCTTCGTTCCAGCTTGAGAAAAAGTAATTCAGCATGAGCTGTGGATTCTCCTGGTTCGCTGATAGGTTCTTTGAGGTGTACGCGAACAATGTAGCATCCTTCAGAGTCACGAAGATGCGTTGTCTCATATCTTTGTGCACAAAACTGCTATGCTGCAGTCAGTAATGCAGATACAAGTGGAACTACCTCCTCTTGTTTTCAGAAGCAAGTAAGAAATGGATAGCTGAGTTCGCACTAGGTTTTGGATCAACAAGATCAAGCCCATTTGGTTCGGGCCAAGGTTGAGTAGCGACTCGATGTGACGGTATGTAATTCAGAGTCGAGGTATAACCAGAGCCTCTACTCCAGGGTAAAGCGGGAAGGCAATCGCGATAAGAAGAGAAGATTGACTTTAGTGCACCAGATTTAGAAGCTCCAATACCGGAGATATGGAGAGATGCGAACAGGCGAGGGAGTCAAAGATCCTGCGTGAGGATTTTTGAAATAAAATTATCCTCCGAACATTGATCTATCATACAACTTGCCTAGGCATAGCGCCTATCCTTGCTCTTAACAACTACAAGTGCTCTTGCGAGCAGGCTTGCACCAAAGAAGAGGTAACATGATAATTTACTAGTTGTCATGCCGGGTTTCTATCGTTCCTTGAATTGTTGGGCGTGGAAGATCCTGACTGAGAAACCTGCTTGGATTCAGTTCCTGGTGATAATTCTTGATCGTGAATGAATGTGTGATGATGACAATCGCAGGTACGGCACACCTTATCAGAGCGACAGCCTTTAACTCTATGTGGTCTAAAACAGTTCCAACATATGCCCCTCGAACGGACAAATTTTTGGCGCCGAGCAGGAGATCACGGAAGAATTCGATTTGTTATGCTTTGAAGAACTCTTCGACAATGACGAGATTGGTGTGGACTGAAGACCCGCTGGATGGTCCGTGGACTCAAGTGCCTTGATTCTGCTCATGACAAATCTATTGAACTGATCAAACATCTGTGGATCCACTTCTCCTCCGATAGAGGTTTCCCAGTCCCGGCGGGAATGTTGGTCAAGTCGTTGAACTGTAATGTAGGTCAACCAATAATCCCATGTTTCGACGGAACGTTTAAGTGGAGTCAGGCCACCGATGGCTTCTGCCGTTCCATGCATAAGCTTCTTCAACTCAGCGGCAGATTCCGTAGATCCCGATTTTAGGGAACATAAAACGGCAATCTGAGCAGTTGCCAACAACCGAGTGTTTTTATATGTTTCCGTTAGTAAATCCCATGCTCAGGTGAAGTTCTCAGCAGCAGCAGGAATGTTGCTGAGGAGATGAGCAGGTTCTCCAGATAGACTTGTTTTTAAATAATGCAATCTTCAAACGTTTGTTGTTTTCAGATTTGCGACAATCGCATTGAATAAATTATGGTAATTCGGTCAATCCAAATAATTTCCTAAAAATTTCAATCTTCGGAAGGTCCGGACCATCGCCGTGATTCACTTGATGAACCGGGTCTCCTTGATCATCCGTAGAAGCTGGTCGTCGATGATAGGCATCCATCTTGTCTAAAAATTTACCCATCTCGATTAAATAGAGTTTTTCCGCTTCACTAAAAATGTCTTTAGAGAAGTACGGAAACTTCTCATCCTCCTTTGTATAAAAGGAGAGTTCTCCTTGATTTTTCTCATGAAATTGAACCCATTTCTTATTTAGATTCTGCATGCGAGCCTTGCATGCTTCACATTTAAGATTAACACCATCTAGTTTTTCAAATTTGGTATAAGTTCGTGAAATAATACCGCTCAATTTGATTTGTTGGTCGATCAGTTTTTCAATTTCTTCTTCACCTTTTGAATGGTAAAAACTGAACGATTCGAGGGGAAAAAACACAAAAAGAGAACTAATAATGTTCAAGTCAGAGAGAATATGCAGGCTTAAATATGTAAACTGGTAATCAATAACCAAACATTGACAGGCGTAGCAGTGAAATAAATAATTTGAAATGCGAATTAAAATATAGAATTACACATACTTCATGCTTGTTAAAAAGCCAGAGCACAAAATCGAATGTACTTCACTTTAGCAAAATTAGAATACGAGTTATCAAATATAATTCACACGAGCATATCGAAATGAGATTTAATCAATTAAAAAACATATGAGAAAATTGCCAATAAATAATATAAATCGAACGAATTCACAAATATCGCTGTTGAAGAATCTTGACAACTTCCTGAAGTTCACCAAAAATTCAATACATATTTACTTTGACATTTCGCTGGACAACATTTCTGGATAGTGCGCTTCAAAAGTTCTACGTATTTTGAAATGACTGAAAAAATACTAAATAACTTTCTAAAAAGTCAGCGGTCGCATCTCAGTGCGGAATGTTATTAACAAAGCCTGAATTACCATTTTCTTTATTTTAGACGCTTTAGAAAAAATGGGTGTGAAGCCATTGGAAGCAATTTTAATAAGAAATGGGGGATGGCCAATAGCAATGGAATTAGGAGAATGGGACGTAGAGGAGTTTACATGGCAAAGAATTGATAAATACTACTTAAAACTGACTGGATTATCTGCTTTATTCGACATTCAGATTACACCAGATTACAGAGAATGGAATTTTTTCTGGTTCGGATATGACGAAGACGAAACTGAGAAAATGGTCTTACAGGTAATCAATTATTTCTTTACAATTATCTCATAAAGCGAAATATAAATTAATATTTTATAAGCAGATTTCAATATCTTATTGTTTTCCTTCTGCTTCCTTACGATGCACTGTTTTCTTTTAATTTGCAATAGTTGAGTACTCCAAACTTACCATCTGCAGTTTTGAAAAAACATGAACAAAAATTTAATCGGACTACTATGTATGAAAATGGAAGTTATGCAAAATTCATAACTGAAGTTGCTCTCATATTTGCTAATGAAAGGAATACAATTGTTGATAAGGAACAAATAGCTGCTGACGTAAAGGATATGATAAATCTGGAACAAAAATTAGGAGACGTAAGATTTATTTATTTTCACCTACAAGATGTCATTATTACACTATGATAGAAATTTAAAATATATATTTGAGAATTTACAGATAGATAGGTACGGTTATGGTGATTCCAAATGTGTCCAATTGGAGGAACTTCAATCTATTTACGATCATGTATTTTATCATTCGGATACCTCAAAGGTATTTTATGAAATATTCTTTCTTATCAACAACAAAACTGATATTTTAAAATAAAATTTTTCGATATATGTATATCAGATAAATTGGAAGGCAACTTTGAATGATTATTTGGCTGTTGCAAACATGGAGATAAATGATGATGATATCTGCATTAGGCCACTTAAGTATCTTAATGATCTTGCAAAACTACTAAATGATACAGAACCACGAACTATTGGTAATAATTTTATATATTTTTTGCAACACCCACCTCGAAAGTCCTAAGAAGTTTCACTTAAAAAATTGTACAGAGATTTGGCCAAAACCCACCATACGGAATTGAGAATTTGGTGAAAAGTTTAAAAAAGTGCTAAATAATTCTCTCAGGTGGTTGTTGCAAAAAATAGTGTATGATACACGTACGCACAGGCGATTGCTATTCGTGCGATTGCAGCATTAACCTTCAGCTTTTCTCAATCGTCTACGTTATGCTGACCTCCGTCTCGTACTTCGAACCTCCGACTCATGCTGCAAGTTACACACTCTTCGACAATCGCCTATTTTGCGCACTTGTATCACAAATAGCTATTATCTATTGGTTATATCAATCTCAGAGTAAACAAGTATATATTTCTTTATAGTGAATTATATTCACTGGAATTTTTTAACTCAATTTCTATCTTACACAACTTCTCAAATGCGAAAGTTGCAATATGATTTAACAAAAGCTGTGACAGGAGTAAAAGAAGAGACTCAAAGGTCTGTACAATGATTACTTGTAAAATTGATATTCAATTATACATACTTATAATAAATAGAAAATAATTTGCAGGTCAGAAATGTGTGCAGAGGAAATGCAAATGAGTCACGCCATAGCCTATAAGTTTGTGAAAAAATTCTTTAAAGATGAGATGAAACAAGACGTAAGTGTGAAAATAAATGATCCATTAGTAATATTTTTGCAGTTTTTTTGTATTGATTTATTTATACATATTCCTAGGCTGAAAAACTTTTTGCGGGAGTACAAAAGGAAATGATCAAGCACATTTTGAAGGCTGATTGGCTAGACGACGAAATGCGAAAAATAGTTCTGCATAAAATAAAAAAAATGGGGAAAAATATTGGATATCCGAATTGGTACAATAATGCTACGTTTATGACAAATTATTACCGTGGTGTAAGCTGGAAATTTTTTCAAATAATATATATAATCATTATAATTAATTATTTACTTTAGTGACATATATTATTTTTCAGATGGTGATTGGTCATCAATTTTTCGATAATGTTATAAGCTATAAAATATTTTCTTTGAAGAAAACTTTGCGAACCCTTCGAAATACAACTAGCGACGATGTGTAAGTAATATTTTGGGTTTTATGACATATATAAAAGAAGAAGTATAAGTTTTAGATAAAGAACTATTAGAATTCATGAATTAATTGTTTTAGATGGAGTGAAGTCGACCCATTGATGGTTAATGCGTTTTACACTCCGCAAACGAATACTCTTAGTAAGTTATAGATTAATTATAAATTTAGAAAATAAATTGTCAATAATAATATATGTAATTATCCAATTTTTCTTTAACTTTGCCTTTCTCAGCCATTCCTGCTGGCGAGTTCCAGACCGTGTTTTACTCACCGACTTTACCTCGGTAAATTACATAATGATGTATTTAAAATTGGAAAACAACCAGAATTTCGAAATTGAGAACTCATATCAGAAATATTTATGAATTATTGGAGGTTTACGCTTACTTAATATTATACGTTTCGTTTACAGAATAATCACTTATGGTAACATTGGTTTCACAATGGGCCATGAAGTTTCTCACGGTTTCGATGTCGATGGTAAATAACTTTTTTGAAATACAGTTTTCTTATTTTATTTGGATTATCTAACTAAGAAATTTATCTCGTAGGAATTTGGTATAACGAACAGGGAAAGAGGACCAGCCATTATGGATTGTATGAATATCAAAAAAGATCAAAATGTTACGTTAGTCAATTCGAAGACTTTTATTCGGATAAATCAACATATGATAATGCAACAGATTCATGTTCTGGGATCAGTTATTTCAAGTGTTTTTTCAAGAATATGCTTCAATTACAACATCCCAGTCCGATAAGAGTAAATTTTATCATTTAAAGAATAATACCTTGTATATTGTACGAGTAATAAAAATTTGATACACAGATAGATGCCGAACAAAAACAAGCTGAAAACATAGCTGATTCGATGGGGATAGAAATTATTTTTGACGCCTTGGAAGAAATCGAGAAAGAAAAAAATAGTCCACGATTTCCAGGATTTGAAGATATGACTAATGAGCAATTTTTCTTTGTTTCATATGCAAATGTAAGAGGTTACGTTTTTTAAAATATTTAATAACAAATATTAAGGACAGTGCATTAATTCTTGCGGTCCGGAGCTTGGTGTTTGGGACATAAAATTGAGTAGTTGAGATTTCGGAGCAAGGAAACAATAAATTGATGGTCATTATTGGCAATAATAATTTTAAATCGAAATATGAAATTTAAATATTTTAGTAAACACATTTAATTTTCTACCAAACCCTTGCATGCAAAAGCATGCCACCCACCTTGAACAATTTTTTATCTTAATTTAACTTTATAAACTAGTTTAATATAAGGATATTAAAGAGTTATTTTGGGTGAGCAGGTGTGGTGCCAAAGTTCAACGCCAGAGTACAAGAATCTGATGGACGATTTCGATTCGCACAGTGAATCTCGTTACAGAGTTATTGCCACAGTTCAAAACTCTGAAGAATTTGCAAAAGCGTATAAATGTCCTAAAGGTAGTCCCATGAATCCTGAGAAAAAGTGCAAAATTTGGTAAAGATGGTTTTAATGATGCTTATTCTATAATATGTTTATTCTTATTGTGATATAAATTGTATAAAGATACCTAGAGTATTAATAAAAAATGCTATTCGATATATATATATATGCGACTATATTATTCACTAACTTTTTTTGGTGTACCAAAAAAACATCTTGAAATGTTAGACAAAAAAGGCGACAAATAGGACCCAGGTAATTACTGACCTATAGCGCTTGTTAAGTGTATTGGAAAAATTTTTAAACAAATAATCACACATAGAATGGATAACTGGGATGAGGGAATGAGGCTTCTTTCGGAATTTCAAACAGGCTTGAGAAAAAACCGCAATTGCCTTGAGAATATTTTATCACTAAATTCTCTGGTGCAAATCAAGTTTAATGCTGAAAGAATTTCGAAAGGTTTTAAGATAATGAGAATTTTTTCTTAATATTCCTCGAAAAATAATTTTTTATTCAGAAAAAATAATTTTTAGCGAATATTTGAAACATATTTCAAAGCAAAAACAAATTTTCATGTATAAATAAAAATTAAACTGTAATTCAATCAATACTAAGATTAATTCGACACTACTTAAATTATGATGTAACTTTTGATTCAAACTAGAATTTAAACAGTGTTCAGTTTAAACAAAAATTTATATCGTTCAACCTATCTCGATTATTTCAACACCTTCCAGTTACTGTCGACTACCCGCCCAAACCAGAAGAGGTCGAGGCATTTTGGAGAGAAGTCTACGAAGTCCAGCATCCACTGAAAGAAAACTCAAAGAACATAAATAGCTTCAAGGAGATGTGCAGTGCCCTCATAATAACTGAGGAGGAATGCCCACCTATTACTATCCAGGAGGTGAAAAAAGTATTAACAGGCATGAAGAACTATTCCGCTCTGGGACCAGATGGTATCAAGACCTTCTGGTGGAAGAAGTTTCCTTCAACCCACCGGCATTTGGCCCGCATTTTCACCTCATATATAAAGTCGGAAGAGCTTGTTGCGGAGTGTTTGGTGGAAGGACACACAGTGCTCCTCACGAAGATGGGCAACTTGTCTGACCCAAAAAATTACAGGCCAATAACTTGTATGAACACGCTGTATAAGATCTTCACAGCTATCTTAAATGATAGGATTGTTCAGACAGTCGGACATGTGTGGCGAGAGATGTATGAACAACTCGGATCAAAGAAAGGTTTAGCCGGATGTCGGGAGAACCTACTCATCGATAGATGTGTCTGCAAAGACGCAGCTTCACATCAGCGCTACCTATCAATGCCCTGAATTGACTACCGGACAGCTTTCGATTCAACCTCCCATAGACTTATCATCTGTCTGCTGGAAAGCTTAAAGTTTTAGCCACACATCGTGAGGTGCATAGAGAGATTGATGCCGCTTTGGAAAACCAGATTTACTATCGCATCTGGAAAACAACGTGTGACAACTAACAACGTCACCTTTCAGAGAGGTGCCTTTCAGAGCGACACCAAGAGCCCTCTCCTCTTTTGCCTCACATAATTGACACTATCTCTCGAATTTCGCCATTCCCAAGGGTACTTCTACGCCAAACTAGAAATCGAAAGCATAAGATCTCTCATGTATTTTACATCGATGATCTCAATATCTATGCTAAAAATAAAGAGAAATTAAATCTAGCTCTAAAGATTGTCAAAGATTACACGCAACACATTGGAATGGAGTTTCGGTTAGAAAAATGCGCAAAGGTTAATTTGAAGCGAGGAAAACGTAATGGCATCCCCGAAGACTGATCTCGTCGACAGAAGTGCTATACGACATCCTGTCGCTGGAGAGACATATACATACCTGGATGTGCCACGAAGCCGCATCCAGGACCCAACGTCGATTAACAATGCTCTTCGATATAAGTACAAACTTAAATCGTCTGTTCCGCGACTTTGCATCTCACGCCGTCAAGGTGGCCGCGGAATACTTAATCTTGAATGTCTTCACAACAGGCTTATTCTGGGTACAGCATTTATAGTCACAAATGGACGAGACCCTCTTCTTAAAATTGCCAGGGAACACGAAGAAGTGGGGAAAGGAGCGTTTCTGTACAAAGAAGCGGAGGAGGCTGCTGAAACACTTGGCCTTGACTTCAATATTAGGGGTGAGCCGAATGCATAAAAAATTGTCGATCTCGAGTACTCACTCCTGAAGGCCCGGATTAAGAAAGCACAGGAGGAAAACTTCCACGAACAGCTGCTCGACAAGAGGATGCACGGCATCTTCCAAAAAAATCGGAGGATTAGTCGATGTATGAGCTAAAATTTGCTTTCCTTAAATCACCCGGATTGAAGTCGGGCACGGAGGGTTTCATTTTGGCATGTCAAGACGGTGTCATTTTCACTCTAGCATACCGTCGCCACATTTCGAGCCAAGACGTTCCCGATGATAGCTGCAGAGCGTGTCATGCACACCTCGAGCATCTAGGACACATACTATCTAGTTGTCCAGCTTATGCGGGTACGATGTACATCCAAAGGCTCAATGCGGCACTAAGAGTGATTTATTACCACATCTGTCATTCTTACGGCATTAGCCCTGATACCGCTCCGCTAAACGCTCCTAGGGAAATGGAGTCAACTGTCGAAAATGAGAAGTGCTGCGTATACTGAAACTTCATATTCTCGACAATTGTTTCTGTCGCACACAGGGGGCCTGACATAGTTCTTCTTGACTTCGAGAAACGAACCATGTTCGTTATCGAATTTTCGGCACCAGCCGACAAGAATGTCACAGCCAAGGAGAATGAAAAGAAATAGAGGTATAAATACCTTATAAGGGAGTTGCGACGGTTATAGCCGGAATATTCTGCTAAGCTAGTCGTCCTAATCATCGGTGCTCTTGGAGGTGTCAAGCTTTCACTGGTTATTAGCCTGAAAAGCAACCCTGCGTGTCAACGAAACGCTAAGACACCTGCGGGAAAAATGCAGAAGGTTGTCGTCCGTGGGTCGCTCCGTTTCGTGAGACGTGGTTACAGCTGAAATTTTATCGCGATTTCGCCGGTAGCGGGTGCAATTTTGTGCAATGGCATCCGCTCCCGATGAAATCCCTACGGCTGTCCTTATGACAAACTCTGAACTATATACTGGGTGTTTGTTTTAACTTGCGACATCGAAATATCTCCAAAAATACGCATCATATGCGGGGGGGGGGGGGCGCAAAAAGTTGAAAATTTCAGAAAAAACAAACCCGCAACTATCTAGTAGTAATATAGATGAAGATGCTATAAACAGTAATAATTTGTTTAAACATTTAGTTTTGCTAAATTGAATTAAATACTAAATTACTTCAAGTGAACAGTGGACAAAAAGTTGAAAATGTCAGAAAAAAGTGCAATTTCTAGATTTGTTCAAGGAGAATATTATTAGCAATAATAATAATAAATTGTTTAAACACTTTACAAAAACATCTAATTATCAGTATAAATCAGTATTTTATGTATTAGAAAAAATTTGAATTTAAAAAACCGCAAAAAAATCATAATTACCGCCAAAAAGTCGCAAAACCCATTTTTTCACTTAGGGGTTTTTTTGGGGACCCTATAAAACGGAGTTATGGGGCTGATATTCAAAAACTAATCTTTTATTCGTATTCTATGGCTATTTGTGAAGAGGAATTATGAGTTTTAAGTGCGTGAGTCGGCTGAGGCTGTAGGCATCTCAACTGAGCGGGTACATCACATTTTACATGAATATTTGGACATGAAAAAGCTATCCGCGAGATGGGTGCCGCGATTGCTCACATTCGACCATAAGCGCAACCGTGTGCCCACTTCAAAGGAGTATTTAGCGATGTTCAGCCGCAATCCGAACGAGTTTTTGCGTCGTTTCCTAACCGTGCACGAAACATGGATCCATCACAACACACCAGAGACCAAGGAGCAATAAAAAAGTGCGTTTCCCCGGGTGAACGTGCATGAAAAAATTGGAAAAACGCTGAACTAAATGTATCGCGCTAAAAGCAGATTATGTTGAGAAGCAAAACGCTCATTTGCCAAAAAAAAAATCTTTTAGTCGAAAAGTCACTGACTTATCAAATAGCCCTCGTAGATGAATTGTCAAGCTAAAGAAGACGAAATTTGTAGAAGATAGTTGACGTTTTAACCTGAAAAGTTGATATTTCAACCCAATTTTTACATTTTCAAATTAATAGTTGCATTTGAACCTACAAAGATGAATTTTGAAATCAAAAGATTAAATTTCTACAAAAAAATGCATCTGCAACTTTTAACTTATTATAGTAAGTTGGAATTATAAATTATAAAAAGTACAAACGAGTATAATAGTTGAAACTGTAGTTTAATTTTGAACCAAAAGAGTCAAATAGACGCATTTTTAACAAAATAGTTGATTTATGAATGAAAAAAGATTCATTTTTAACCAAATAGTTGCATTTTTAAACCAAAAAGATGAAATTTCAAACAAGAAATTTAATTTTCTGTTAAAAAATATGAATTTTTGAGAAGCTTTCAACGAAAAAGGTAAAATAATTTTCAATTTCAATTTAAAATTAAAAAAATGCTTCAATTTTGATCTATTTGATTATTATCTTTAATATGAAAAATTATGAATATTCAACAAAGAATTGAAATTACATTTTCAGTGTACAAAATTAATTTTGAGCCAAAAAGGAATGAGTTTTTAAAAAATAATGATTTTTTAACTTGCTAAACTTCATCAAAATTTCATGACCATAGCTCTTTCCCTTTTCGCGATATGGCGAAGAGAAAAAAGTTACACACACACGGACATTTCTTAAAAACTTTATTTTCGAAATATTTCAAAAAAGTATATTCGAAAATTTAGGTGATTACAAACCTCCATCTATGAGGAAGCAATAATGAATTGATTTATCAGATTCTCCTCGAATCTGCCATTGTCTGTTGATAAAGACCAAAGTAAATCACCGGCCAACCAAATTGGGAGAGCCAGTGGCGGATTGCTCTTTTCCAGGCGCATAAATAAGGCACATTTTCGATTAATTAAAAAATAATAAAAACAAGACCATTTTTCAAAAAACAAAGGCTTTCTTTTTGTGTATTATGCCATTGAGATTATGTGGTTTAAATATTAAATCGAACAATTCAACCGTGTAGGAGGAAACATGTCATTCGTAATACATGGGCTAAAATTCAAGCCTGTATTCACTGACTTTAGACTTTTGCACGTTTTTGTACGTATAGAAAGATTCAAAATTGAAATACCATCTTCAAGAATTCACACGCATTGACACATAGGTCCAATGCGTCATTGTCGCAAAGCGGGATTTGCAGTGCGTCTTAATCTTTTCAATTCAATTCATATCAATACTTTCTTTTTTTTCTGGGTAAACTTTCGTACACTGTTAAAAATCTTTGCAATTTTAACATAGATTTAGTGTACATTTGTATATTAAATCTAAAAACTCGGTCTATAAAATATTAATTAAGAGGCTATTAAATTTCATATACATGTATATTGATCAACTTGTAGAAAACTCAGGTAATTTCACTTTCAACAAATGAAAAATAATTATGGCAGTAATTTTCAATTCTAAATGATGCAGCATAATATTTGTTTCTAGTTAAACATAATTCATACTGGGTTTTAAGTGGAAAAGTTCAATTAAACAAATTATTAA
>JAABKJ010007206.1:0-21170 GCA_011634705.1 Andricus grossulariae
GTCATTTTTTAGATGACAGTTGCTCCCAGTGGGACCCTGCGGTGGTTGTTAACCTTTAGTTTTCAATTATATATATACCATGTTTTTTTCCTTCCCTAACTTTTCTCTCAACCCTTCCTAGCAAATCCATAAAATATTTTTTTCATTCTACGATTTCAATATCCTGGTTTACTCGTTTTCTTCTTTTTCTCTGTCTATTTACTACCTTCCAAACCTCTTCTTCTGTCCTACCCTTCTCCGCCTCTTCCCTAAACCTTTTATTCTCCTCCTCTTTCTTTTGACCATACAACTCAGTATACTCCTTCTTCTTTCTGCTATATTCTTCTCCACTACTTTTTTCTTTTCTCCATTTTCTTAATTTCTTTCTGACCTCCTTTTGTTTCTCTTTGCGTTCCTCATCCCATCCACTTCTATTCTCTCCTTTATTAACTTCTTCTTTGCTTGTTTACTCTAATCCTCTTCTTATTTCTCCTATCACTATTTTCATCTCCTCGTCCACATTTCACTCTGCTATTTCGATATTTCGGAACTTTTCCTCAAATTGTTCTTTTTCTTCCATTTACCAATCCCCTCTTCCTGCTTTTTTTACCTTTGCTTCCTTTTTACCCATATCGTTATTACTTTTTTCTTCCTCTAATGTCACTATTATGGCAAAATGATTTGAATCTGTATGATCTTCTACCTCTTGTTTCTCAACCTTCTTTTTTACCTCATTATCTACTATCACATAATCAATTGCCGTTCCCCTTTCCCCTCCTGAGCGTATATATTCCCCTTCCTCATCTTCCTCTATATTTCCGTTTAAGATAAATCTCCTGTGTTCGCAATAAAATCCCCTCCTATTAGAAGCCTAATCTCTTCTTTATTTTCTCTCATCATTTCTTCCACCTCCTCTGATTTCTCCTGCATATCACCGTTCACATAAACCCCCAATATATTCCACTTCTCTCCTCCCATCTTCACCTCTTCTACTTTCAGTCCTTCTTTTTGTTCTTTCCTCTCTTTCGCATCGCTCCCTATTATACATTTGCTCCTTACTCCCATCAACATTCCTCCCATTGCTCTCCCTTTCTTATTCTTTCTCTTTGCATTTTGAACTTGCCATTTGTAACCTGTTGGCCACCCTCCCCTTACTCTTTCCTATCCCTTTTCATCTAGCCATGTCTCCATCATTACTACTTCATCTCATTGTGTCAAATTTCGTTTCTTCGTTTCTCGTCTCTCCTTGCTTCATAATATTTCTTATTTTCCTGTATACCGTTTCTTTCTCTCTTCGTTTCCCGTCACCTCATTTCTTACTATCTCTTTCTTTTCTTCGTCCCAATCCCACCATACTCCTTCCAGCTGTATTCTGCCATAATTTTTTTTCCCCTACTTCATTCCTCTTCCGCTACTTGCCTTCACTTGTACTGCATATTTCTTTCTACCTGTATCAAATCATCCTCTATTCTCTCCGAGCTTCCATATAACAACCTCTTTTTTGTCATCACTTCCCTTTTATGTTCCCACTTAATAGGCTGATACCTCTGTAATCATAGCACACAACCTGTGAAGCATGTACTCGCCACCGTATTTAAGCATTTCAGCGCTAACACTGTTTACAGCACCAGCCTTACCGTTTTATAAGTTCCTAATTATGTCTCTAACCTCAGAGACACAGACTTTCTTAATTGGGTTTTCTAATGTATTATGTTCTATGTTACAGTTCTGATGCCCTATAGCTTCACCTCCTAATAATTCTTTAAAAGAGTCTTTCAAAGCGTCTATTATCCTGTCTGTATCATATAGCAGTTCACCTTTGCTATTTTTCATGCTGACTAACTCTGTACTTTTACTTCCCTCCACCTTTTCAAATAATAATTTCTTGCTTCCTTCAAAGTCGTGTTGTGTTTTCTTCTCTTCTTCTGTTCTGATTTCATCTTTTCTTTTCTTGACTAGTTTTTTTACTTTTTTTTTTTTGCCTGTAATCATTTTTGAGCCTATTTCTCTCCTCTTCGCTGAAACCTGTGATGTTTAGCGTTCTGATGTACGCTTCTTTCTTTTCTATTTAGGCTGCCTGAATTTCATCATTCCACCATGCATCGCCAGATTTTCTTCCTACAACCGCCGTACCACATACTTCCATCGCAGTATCAATAATGATATCTCGTAACAGAGTCCACGCGCCCTCTACATCTTCATCGATTCTAAGCGCCTCCCAAGTTGCCTCATCTATGCGTTCGTCTAACTTATTTTGAAAATCTATACGCACTTCCGGTTTCTGTAAATTTTCAATCTTTATTCGCGTTTGTTTCGTTTTTTTGGTTTTCTTCGTACTCCATCCCTGACCTAAGTTTTTTTTGGAGACTAGAAGGTAATGATCAGTATTGCATTCAGAACCCCTCATGACTATTGTATCTTTTACTAATTCTCTTAGTCTTTCAACTGCAATAACAAAGTCAATTTTCTGTGGTTATTTCCTTCACACCAGGTGTACATGTGAATCATTTTCTGTCTAAACCAAGTATTTGTAATAAATAGGCCCTTTTCTGAGCATAAGCTAACTGATTTTTCCCCGTCATAATTTTTTCTTGGATCCCCAAAATTACTTAGCACCCTTGCTGTATCTGTACCCTGACGTTGGACGTTGACCGATCCGTTCATATCTCCTTGCAGAATTATTCTTTCACCATGATCGCAAGTACTTATTGTATCATTTAAAGTAACCCAGAAGGCGTCTTTGACTTCTCTCGGACCACTATCAACTGGGGCGTAGCACGCTATGATAAATAATCTTTTGATTCCTACCTTCATTCTAGCCCACAACAATCTGAAAGATACAAAATCATGATCTCCCATTTTCTACTTTCACAGCCCTTTTTCTTTGTGTCAGGTACACATAAAATATCTAGTTTCCCTACGTGCATAGTTTCTCGTAGTTCTCTTATGTCCAAGTTAAGTAGTGATTCCTCGTATGATGAAGTGTCTAGTTGTAACGTCAGACCCACCAAACTTCGGTTACTGAGAGGGGGGGGGGCGTTGAGGACAGGGAATGGCAACCGAGAGAGTCGCAATTGGTTGGTGTTTTATGTTGCGAAGGTCACTAGCCTTTAGTAGCGTTATATTAGATAGGAGATCATATGTTCCCATCTGCAAATTCTCGGCCTATCTCTAGGCAAAATCACCTGAAGTTTCTTTCATCTTCAAAATTAATAGTAGTTGAATCGTTAAATGTTTAGAGTTTTGCGAAGGTGACAAGTATGTTTTTATTCCATTTGGAAATTTTTCGGCAGTGTTTTGTGAAAACCGCAAAATCATTGACTTTTGATTTATTTCTTTTTTTTATTTTGTTTATTATCTATATTTTGAATTCGAGGAGGGTGTTAGTGTTATGAATTATTTACAGACAATTCAATTTTTTATTTTCAGTGAGCTCAAAACTAGCTCTGACCTACGGTATACTGGGTGTCCCATTTTAATCAATCCACGTAGATGACTTCTGAATTTGACTTTTTCGGAAAATATGTTCCAAACAAAAGTTATTGGGTTTGGAGGGAGACATCTGATTATGACCTCAAAATTGACCTTGAACATGACCTTAAAGGTTTTTGCAAGGTCAACTTTGTTTTTTTTCATGGGAATCCCGACTTTTGACACTGGATTCGGAAAAAGCGGGAAATTTTACGTCTGAAATGATATTTTCAAGCTTGTGTTTGTGACCTTAACAAGTTCAATTCAAGGTCAAATGCAAAAAAAATTGCCTGGTAGCTGTTAATCCAAGTTTTCTGGCAAAATGAACGTTGTTAAGGTACCTCAAGTGTGACAACGACCTTAACTATGTTGACCTTGGGGTCATTTTTTAAGGTCATTTAAAGGTGAGAATGGTTTTTGAATTGGAAACTTTGATTTGGACACCGGATTCAAAAAAGTGAATAACTTAACGTTAAAATGTGACAACGACCTTGACCTTAAGATCAATATAGATAACACTTCAAGGTCGCATTTTGTCAGTTCCAAGCTCACAAACCCCAAGCGCACAAACCCTAAGATAACAAACATTATGTTGCACCGCCAGCATGAGCATTACCCGATACTCACCACGAGGAGGTTCCTTGGTCGGATTTCGAGTTCCTTTAGCCCTGAAAAGGGCTGGTTTCGTGTAAACTTACTTAATTCATGAGATGTTCAAAAGTTGCACCATTCACTTGTTGAAAAAGTTCGATTCGTCGATGGAAATGTCTTACGGTGTTCAATAATACTTCACGTAGAATGTTTAAGCACGCTGTCCTAATTGAGATTTTTATTTGTGGGGTTATCTACGAGATGTAGTTCACCGCATGAGACCTATTACGAGCGAAAACATGATTTAAAGAATTAGGACAGCGTGGTTAAACATTCTACGTGAAGTATTATTAAAAACCGTAAGTCATTTCCATCGATGAATCGAACTTTGTCAACAAGTAAATAGTGCAGCTTTTGAACATCTCATGAATTAAGTAAGTTTACACGTTCCTAGTGAATAGACTGCCAAGATAAACATACTTATCAACTTTTTCTATTCTCTCATAATTTAGGACAATGTTGCACATTGTTTTCTCATCCATTTCTTCAAACACCATAACCTTTATTTGATTAACGTTAATTTTAAGACCCATGTTGTGCATGCTAGCATTCAGTCTGTTCAACATTCTTTGCAAGTTTTTGATTGATTCTGCCATAATAACCTTATCATCTGCGAACGCTAACCCATCTAGCTTTAGTGTCCCGAGATCCACACCTTCTCCGTTGAAAAGGGCCATTCTTGGACACTTTTCCAGGAAGATGATAACTAGCTATGAGGACATAGCGCATCCTTGATGTTTTCTGCGATACTAGCAGTCACTTACGCTGGTCTACTGCCTGTTCCGACCCCTGATCAACCGGTTTTTCCAGCTTCTCTTGGACAAGGATCTTTTGATCCAGGACGGCAATCATATCCTGGAATGGAACTCAAACTGTGTGCATATAGCCTGTATTGCGGAACAGTTACCAAAGCGTGCTGACGCTGAAGTCATATATTTACTAAATATGGAGCGACCCAGAGTTAAGTGATTTATGCATTCATCTCACAATAAGAATTTTCAAATCCATAACTAAAATTTAAAATTTAATAATTCCATAATACTTATATTTCAGCGTATTCGAAGATCTGTTGAAGACGACCTGAAAAAAATTACTGGTAATGTTAAAAAGGATGGCAGCAGAATACCATTACATATAAAGAGAGAAGTTAGTATAGGTCAAAATTTTGGAGTCAACAAGAACTCAGGTGAGAAGTCAGAAACTCAAGTTGGAAGCAGCGCATTCTTCCATTGGTAATAAGTTTCTCCATTGACATTCTGTCCTCCGTGATGTACATTATACTACAATCAAACTCGGACATAACGCCGGTTTTGGGGCTGACCTTGGACCTGACCTACCCTAACCGGACCGGAAATATCTCCACTCCGAAAGTAAACAGTCAGAGGCGTATGAACCGTTTCCGGTAGATTTTTCTGCACGTTAAAATAAATGTTTCACGTGCTTACGTACTTAAAAAATTTGCGGGCCGTTTAGCATCTCAGTTAAAAAAACCACATGAACAAATGGCCTCATGACATTTTTCACTAAAACATCACGCGAAACGCTTCAAGTGGGAAGAACGCACTCTGCGTAATCACATGTAACGCATGCGACGCAATTTCATAACCAGACGTACGAAGAAGTTATATAACAGAAAATCACTTACTTTTATAAATGTTAAATTAACTGTCCACGGAAAACACAATTTTCACTATTTTTACATCAGCACTTGACAGTTTGACATTATAAAACACTACAGTGTGACTATGATGCCTGAAGTCGATTGGACCTCTCTTTCTACTATTCGAGGTAGACAGAGACGATCCGATTGTGTTCCAATGACAGGTCTTTTTTTTCGCAAGATCATACTCCCTCTATCTCTGTCTATCCAATACTTCTTCTTCTTCTTTGTTTTCTTTTTCGAATCGTAAAGCCTCTTGGGTAGCTGCGACAGCGCAAACAATTCAGAAGAAATTTGAATTTCGAATAAATATCAACAAGAAACCTTATAGCAACTTATAGCCTTACCGCAACGCTCCTGTTTCGTCACGCCAAATATACCCTGACCCCTAGAATAAGAAAATATTGCAATTTAAGCTCTTAGTAAAACGCCAAGTTCAATTAACTCAATTGATGACTCTGAAAATTTAATTTTGATTTATTTCATATTGGAAATTTTCGAAATACAGACAATATTTTGAAAACTTGAATACTATTAATTGTCACATTAAACTACTTTCTTCCCTTTAAAAAAGATTGCGGTCGCTGGTGGACAAAGGGTTTCGAGGAAAAATAAGCATGTTATGTGGTTATATTTGATAAAATATTTGAATATTTTTTGGAAAGTCACCCTACCAGACTCCCTAGAATATTAAAGTATAAGCTCTAAAAATGATAAATTTATTAATTTATAGTTTCTCACTCAGAATTGCATACATTTAGGTCTGAATTTCTAAAATTTCGCAATTTTTCTTTGTGGGGCTATTTGGTGTTCATTTGGTAGAGTTTGATAGTAAACTCTCAACGTTAGAAAGTTGATAATTTTTTTAATAAAGAAAAAACAAATCCTGAAGGTCAAGCTCAAAATAATTACAATCTTCGAAAATGGAAAGTGCAGCCGGAAGCAGAATCGTTTGGTAGACCTATTTCAAAGTTTGGTAGTCCAGTGACCAAAAACTTTTCGATTTACAGATGTTTTTTCAGTAGCGGTGGGGGAAAACATGAAAAATTAATTAGTCATCAATTGTTAATTTTTAAATCGTTTGTTAGTGGCACTTTTACGCTTGGTAGTCGTATTTCAACATAAGAGAGTTGCTAATTGTTTAAATAGTTGAAAAAAAAGTTTTACACTATGACCAACAAATTTTTAAATTTCAAAAAATTGAGGTATTTTCAAAAGCAGAATCGTTTGGTTGTCCCATTTCTACGTTTAGTAGTCCAATGACCCAAAAATTCTTCCATTTATAGCAGTTTTTCTAAAAGAGGTGGGGGGTGTCTCAAACATGATCAATCATCCATTTTTCTTCTTCAAATCGTTTGGTGGTTGCATTGTGATTTTTGGTAGTCGTGCATCGACGTTATAAAGTAGATAATTGTTTGAATAATTCAAAAACAAAGTTTTAAGCTATGACCAAAATATTTAAAACTTTCAAAGAATTGAATTATTTGTAGAAGCAGAATTTGACTGGTCATATAAAACGCTATAAGATTCATGTTTTTTCGATTTTCATCGTATTCCTTTATGTATTTTGAAGCGCTGATTTTGAAATAAACCTTCCTTTTCCGTAGCATCAATATTTTTAGAGATATTCAAGATTTAATGTTCAATGTCACATAAAAAAAAGGAACAAATCACATCGCCCACGTGCGAAAACGTAAGAAAAAACATACACTCATTTTTGAAAACACAGGGTCATAGAACATGCATGAGGCTTCAATTTCAGCCCTATGTTTAGCATTTTCATTTTGTTTGATACAAGATTTCAGAACCAGCCAAAAAATGGGTGATTTCACTTTTTAAAACTGTTTTTCTGAAAAACGCGAAAAGATCGTAAGGAAAATATACTGAAATGTCCCATTAATTGACGATTAAAAAAATCTTGTTTTCAAGTGTTATTATTATTGAAGATATGTTACTTCAGGGAAAAGAATAATTGATTAGTGATCTCACAACGTTCTCTTGTGAAATTTTTATTTCATTATCCCAAGTGAGGTGAATCTTGTGCTCCTAGGGCCTTTCCTATTAATTTCCAAACATTCGTGTGTGGAACTGTTTTGTTACCCACAATTAAAGTATGAATTTTTTTAGGTTTAATGTGTTTATATCATTTATTGATTTCACAGTTTCGATTTTTTAAATATTCAAACAATAACTATAAAGTAGGCCCAACTTTATGGTTTTTAAAATCTGCCGCTGCTTCTTTGTTCGTTTGGTTCAACAATTTTTCTGCTTGGTGTTACTACCCGGTTTATTGAAGTAAAAATACAGGTAGTAACAAAAAAATAATAATGGTTATATGATAACCAATGAAGTGAGAGCGGCATATTTCACAATTAAATAGTTGAGACTACCCGTGTGAGAAATTATGAGGAAACTATTCAGAGCCAGCATAGACCGTACTGACCACAAATTTCGCACTACAAGACGGTATAACAGGGAGTTTTGTTAAATTGAGACATCAAAATATCTCAAAAAATACGCATCCTATGAAAAAATATCCGTAACAAAAACTTTTTATTTTCGAGGGGGAAAAGCAACTTTGAAAAAATTTACCCCACCCCTCCAGGAATCAGGAGTGGGGGGAAATTTGTGATTTTATATAGGAACCCCAATTTCTTATCACAGATTCAGATTCTCGTCTATGAAATACGTAAGTTTTAATCAAAAATTTGTTTTCGATTCGCGATAGATGGCGCTGCAATTGCGTAAAATGTAATTGTTCATTATTTCAAGGACTTCGGTGAGTCCCCTCACTTTTCACCATCGGGGTGCTTCATTTCGGTGAATCCCCGCGCCTTTCACCATGAGGGTGCTTGATTTCGGTGAGTCTCCTCACCTCTCACCATCGGGGTGCTTTATTCCGGTGAATCCCCTCGCCTTTCACCATGAAGGTGCTTGATTTCGGTGAGTCCCCTCGCCTCTCACCATCGGGTGCTGATTTTCGATTAACATTTTACAATAAGTGCTCAAAATGTTGTCCTCGCACTTCGATGCACTTGTTATTTCGAGTTTCAAAAGATTCCACACAACTGCGAAGTGTGCCTTTCACAAACTTCTTTGACAGTCGCTTTCTAATGACCCTTTGAAGCAGGCATCAGTACTTTGAAATTTTTTTCTTCCAAATCTTTAACTATGTTTCGGAACCCTTGATGAAGGAAAAAGAC
Source organism: Andricus grossulariae (assembly GCA_011634705.1). Lineage (NCBI taxonomy): Eukaryota > Metazoa > Arthropoda > Insecta > Hymenoptera > Cynipidae > Andricus > Andricus grossulariae. The sequence goes on from JAABKJ010007206.1 coordinate 8,965, forward strand.
ATAATTCGTCCTCAAAAACTTGCATTAAACCAATTTGGATCCTTAATGACGGTTTTCATGATATACAATGAGATGGCAAGTAAACGTTAACTGCGGCAAGAACAAATGAAAATCGTAGAGCGGAGTAACGCATAAACGACTATTGCGAACTGAAAATAAACGAATATTGCCAAGTGAGATGGCTCATTCTCTGAAGAGAATTAAGATCAAGAAACAAATTAAGATTGAAACAAAAAAACAAACAAAGATTGAAATGATTCTTATTTATGGAGAAAGTTGCAGGAATATCAATTATGCTCTCGCCCTTTATGCTCAACGCTTGCCAGAAAGTGTTCCTTGACGCGCTTCCTTTTACCGGGTTGTCCAAAACTTCATCACTGACGGAAGCATACAACCGAAAAAAAGGAAGCGTCGATTAACAGTTACTGGAGTTGATAATGAAATCGCGATTTTAGCTGCAGTCAATCATGACCCTCATGTTAGTACTCGACAACTAAGCCGCGATTCCGGAATGTCTCTATCCAGTGTTTGGAAGGTATTAAAACGTAATAAATATCATCCTTATCATATTTCACTGCATCAACAACTTCATGGCAATGATTTTCAGAACCGAGTGACATTTTGTCAATGGGCGGTTCAGCAGATACAGGGAAACCCGAATTTTTTGATTCGAGTACTGTTTACAGACGAGTCGTCTTTCACAAGCCAGGGTGACGTTAGTCGGCACAACATGCACTATTGGAATGTACAAAATCCACACTGGTTGCGTGAAGTTGAGCATCAGCGTCCATGGTCCGTGAATGTTTGGTATAGAATAATTGGAGATCAACTTATCGGTCCGTATTTTATTCATGGAAATTTGAACAGTGGAAAATATCGTAGCTTTTTAGAAAATGAACTTCCAATATTGCTTGAAGACCTAAGATTGGAAGTGCAACACAACATATGGTTTCAAAATGACGGTTGTCCAGCACATTATTCGGCAATTGCGAGGCAAGTACTCAATCTAGAATTGAGTGGACGATGGATCGGTAGGGGAGGTCTGATAAATTGGCCTGCCAGATCTTACGGCGCCGGATTTCTATTTGTGGGGTTATCTAAAGAGTAGCGGGTATCAAGAAGTGCCCACAACTCGTGATAACATGATCGAGCGAATGAGATCTGCTTGTGCACAAATAACACCAGACACACTTCGTAGTTAAGTGGAATCTTTCGAAGCTCGGATTAACAAGTGCATCGAAGTGCGAGGACAACATTTTGAGCACTTATTGCAAAATGTTCATTGAAAACCAGCACCCCGATGGTGAGAGGCTAGGGGACTCACCGAAATCAAGCACCCCCATCGCGAGAGGCGAGGGGACTCACCGAAATAAAGCATCTCGATGGTGAGAGGCAAGGGGACTCACCGAAATCAAGCACCTGGATGATGAGAGGCGAGGTGACTCACCGAAATCAAGCACCCTGAATATGAGACGCGAGGGCAATCACCGAAATCAAGCACTCCGTTGGTGAGAGGCGAGGGGACTCACCGAAATCAAGCACTCCGATGGTGAGAGGCGAGGGGACTTACATAAATCAAGCACCCCGATTATGAGAGGTGAGGGGACTCATCGAAATCAAGCACCCCGATGGTGAGAGGCGAGGGGACTCACCGAAATCAAGCACCCTGATGCTGAGGGGCAAGGGGACTCACCGAAGTCCTTCAAACAGTCAACAATGACATTCTTCGCAATTGCAGCGCCATCTATCGCGAATCGAAAAAAAAAATTTGAATAAAACTTACGTATTTCATAAAGGAGAATCTAAACACTCCATATGGGCGATTTGCAAATAGATTTCAATTTTGGTTTCCGAGATGCGAGTAAATTGAAGTTCTAAATTATGTAATAATTGTTATCAGTTTTCTTAGGTATACTCGTATGTACCAGGATGTACTTTATAATGTGGGAAAGCTGTTTGATCTAGACTATTGATTTTTTCCACTATTTTGTGTCTAAATTATTCTTTTACCTAAAGTACATTATTATAAAGGTTTAAAACTGGGGTTGGCAGGCTTAGCGGGTCAAAATAATTCGAATTTTTTTTTAAATGTGCAAAAGTTGTCTGCACATTCTAAAAAATGTTCGAAATTATATCAAATTTTTTTTTGAAAATTTGTTTGAAAATTTTTTTAAAATCTTTTTTGAAATTTATTCTCAAAAATTTGTTTGAAACTTTTCTGAAAATTTTGTTCGAAAATTTGTTTGAATTTGTCAAAGAATTTTTTTGGATTTTTTTTATCGAAAATTTGTTTAAATAATTATTTACAAATTTGATTATTACAATTTCAAAAACATTTTTTTATTTCTCTTTAATTTGAACCTTTTATCAGCGAGTGCAAAAAAAGGCTTCGGAGTGGTCAAAAGTCTTCAGTCGTTAGCTTTGGAGTTGTTATTTTCAATTTTCAAGTGATATAAAACACTATTTTTATAAAAAATGGGAAAGTGTTATGCTCCAGCAGCCCATCGAATTAATGGGGAAATTTTTTTGAAACAAAATTATTTTGCGTTCGTACCTCTTTCTTTTGGGAGGCTTCGGAGTGGTCAAAAGGCTTTAGTCGTTAGCTTCGGAGTTGTTATTTGCAATTTTCAAGTGATATAAAAGACACCATTTTTATAAAAAATAATTCCAACTTTGGGAAAGTGTTTTGCTCCATTAGCGCTTCGAATTTTATGGGGGAATTTTTTTGAAACAAAATTATTTTGCGTTTGTACCTCTTTTTTTGGGAGGCTTCGGAGTGGTAAAAAGGCTTCAGTCGTTAGCTTCGGATTTGTTGCTTGCAATTTTTAAGTTATATAAAACACATCGTTTTTATACAAAATAATTCCAACTTTGGGAAAGTGGTTTGCTCCATCAGCCCTTTGAATTTTATGGGGAAATTTTGTTGAAAAAAAATTATTTTGCGTTTGTACCTCTTTTTTTTGGGAGGCTTCAGAGTTGTTATTCAGGTTAACCGATAGTTTTTCCTGTGTTCTCAGACGATTTACGAGGATTCAATCGATCTTGAGACTCTGGAAACGTCATGTGTCACGGAGTTGTTAATAAACCGAGGGACAGACATATAAGCATGATTCTTTCAGTCAGTATTCATAATCTCTAGCATGTTTGTACTGAAAATTGAACTACATCATATATTTAAAAAAAGTGCCAGAGGCCAATATTATAAAAAAAAAAATTTATCAGTCTAGTCACATTTCAAGTATGTGAATCTGTAGGGAGGGACAATGTAGGGAGGGTAAAAACGGACTACTTAATTACAAAAAAGGTATGGCTAACTGTAATTTTTGTTGTACTTTTTCTGTATGGACTAATAAAGTAGACCACCATATGTGCTGTAATTCCCTTAGTAGGCCAAAAATGTTATAGGTACATCGAATAAACATCGAGGGACATACAAATTGAAATCTAATTGAAAATCGCCCATATATGTATATACACCACACACACAAAACTCTACCTCGCACCGAACCACTTTGACAATTTCGCGCGCTACGAAATTACCAATCAACAATCATGAACAAAACAACCAAAATCCCACCACTGAACATAAATCAAGATGTGAAAGAAGCACAACAAGATTTTCTACCTGAAAAATCAAAAGATAAATATGAGCTGGCCTTCGTGAAATTTGACAAATGGAGAAAAGAAAACAAAACAGAAGAATGTTTAGACAGTGATTATCATAATTATCAAAAAACGTTCACTTCATATGACGTTCTCGCACCATTTCGGTAAAGGGTTATGTAACGCTCACTTTCCAGGGGGCCCTATAGTCTCATAACATACTGATTTCGAATAAAATATCGTACATTACTCGTAGGCCATAAACCATGGTGGAAGGCCATGGTTTTATTACTCGTCCTGCGAAAATTGACCTCCCCATGTAAAGACGTGCCTAGCCCTACTTTCGATGTAATATACTATTATCCCTCAGGGTTTAATTTAAAAGTTTTTATAGGTAAGTCTTTTAGTTATACTTCGTACGTTAAAAATTTTTCAAATAGATCATGTTTTTAGTGCTTTAAAAATTTTAAATAATAAGCGTTTGGAATTAAACAATTTTGATGTTGTAATACTACACCATTTCTAGACGTTTTAAATTTAAAAATTTCAGAATTATCAATTGTACATGTAAATTTTTCAAATATAAATAATTTTTAATTAAAGATTTCAAGAATATTTCTATTTAAAATTTAACAATATGTGAATAACACTATTTATGGAAACGGTGAAGGTAGCCAGATACGTACAAAATATTGGCATCCATGAAAATATTGTCATCCATGAAAATATTAAAATTACGAAAATAAGAGTTTTTCCAAACATATTTTACTAACTAGAATGAATCATTTCTTAAATTATTTCAATCGTTTCAAAAATTTTTAAAACTTGTTATCTAAAAATCTGATTATATGGATGTTTAAATAGTTAGTTATTAATATTAGAAAATAAAAACGCAGAGAGGTGAACGCGCGTTTCGCGTGCGTGCAGTTTAATTCGACGGGTTTTTTACATACATTTTATGAATAATTTTAACTTAATTTATATCCAAGGGATTTCAAACGATTTCTACTTATTTTAATTTATTTTTACGATTTCAAGGAATTTTCACGAGATATGAAGGAATTCGACAAACTTCGAAGCATTTTAAAGATTTTAATTTTTTTTTAAAGATTCCAAAGAATGTCAAGAGGTTTCGTTTCAAAAATGTGTAGAACTCTTAATATTCAAATATTTTTCTCAATGCATCTTTAAATAGTTTCTTTTTAATATTGTAAAATAAAAATCCAGGGACATTAACACGTGGTTGACACGCGTGCCTTTAGTGCTAGTGCAAAACCTTTTAGGCGCTCAAACTTGAACTATTTTTAATTCAAGTTTGAGAGTATTGAAGAGTGTTGTTTCTGATTTAAATTCAAAACATGAATTATAGTAAGGATGAAATAACAAGTCTTGAGCAGAAATATTTAATTATACTTATAAGTATCACGATTTTATTATCATTGAAGGAATTTTTAGAAGCGGAAATATTCTTGATTTTGAAAACGATTTAAAACTTATAGAAATGTTATATATTTTTAGGTACTTTTAGTTTATTTTTCATGCATATAATTTTTTTTAATTTATTTTTTGCTCATAAAAGTGTAGAAAAGTTGCAAAATAATAATGTTTATTGCTTACAAATAATTAATTACGTGCTGCAAACAACAACTAATTGATAAAAATATTTTGGTGTCAAAAAAGTACGAGGACGTGAACGCATGACGGCAGACTCTATAGCCTGGAACCTAGACCATTGCTCCATCGCAGCTTGCTCGATCGCTCGACAATTCAAACCGAGTCATTATGCGCGGATTTCTTTCAACATTTTTATTTATATAATTTAAATAATTTAATTTAAATTTAACTTACAATGAAGATATTCTGATTACGAATGCCGACAAAGAGAATGACATGGGTTTGATAGACAATAGCGATTATTAAATAAGTCTCTCAACCTTTATGTTGTTAGAAAAGACTTTATTACAACTAATTCAAATCTAGCTAGAATTTATGGTCCCCGCAAAATCCATAAACCAGATTGCCCACTTAGACCTGTAGTTTCATCTATAAATAGTCCTACTTATTTTTTAACAAAACTCTTTTATAAACTATTTCTGATTCTTTATCTCCTTATAGACATGCCGTTAACAATTCTTTGCCTTTTAAAGACCGTATCTGCAATTTGAAAATTTCTGATAATTACATCATGGCTTTAATTGACGTCACCTCCTTATTTACAAATATCCTTTCGGATTTAATTCTAAAAAGTGTAGAAGACAGCTGGTGTTTTATTAGTCGTTGCACTGAAATACCATATTGCCATATTATCAGAAATAGTAATGCAAGATTTGGAATTTAATACCTTCTCAAAAATTAAATCTGAAATTCTACCTTATACACGCTATGTTGATGAAACCGTTTTAATTATTCCATTTGATAAACTCGATTTTATACTTTCTTTTTTTAACTCCTATCAGCCAAAATTAAAATTTACATTTATAACTGAAAATAATAATTCTATAATCTTTTTAAACCTTGGACTAATTACAGACTCTAATAAAAGTATTATTCAAAATTTCAGAATTTTTAACAGAACATCCTGTCTAATATAAGATTGGCGTTGTTAAGAACCTAGTTGATATGGCCATACTTCTTTCTGGTTCTACTTTTTCACACTAATGCTTTGGATATAGTTAGGAAGTATTTATTTTACAATGATTACGTATTAATACAAGGTTAAAATAATTGGAAGCTAGAGACAGGGTCCAGGTTGATACAGAGAATAATTATGAGGTTATCAATATTAAAAAAGAAGTCATATCTATCCATTTTCAGGATATCATTTCAGGACATATTGTCATAATTATTATATTAGCTTATTTTCCTCAATCCATATTCGAATCCCAATATGATAAGGATTTTACATTGGCTTCATTTCACAATTCTAATTTAGTTTCAGGGACACTTTCTTCTTTTTTTGGTTATTTATTAATTTCACTTTGAAATAATCATATACTATAAATATAAAGAACTGATTATAACCATTTCTGTGCGTCAACAGGCTGCTTAAAAAGAAACAATTAAATATGGATTTTTTTGGACATTTAACACTGGAAATTTTTTTGGATACTTTTATTATTATACGAGCCCTCACACTACTGTGTTTTTTGCCACTTGTTTAACTTCCTAAACCTACTTTACTTGAAAATCACTGGTGAGTAATTAGCTAATTTAATGTTTTATTATTTTCTTTATATACTGTTCATATTAAGATTACGCATTTTAAAAATTGTTTCTAATCAACACGTTATACGCCCTTCTATAACTACGAGTGTCGCTTGACAAGTTTGGTAAAAAATCAAGTAAAAATTTTCTTTTTTTGGAAAATTCTTTGTTATTTCTTAATGGACATCTTACGAATTGTAGTCTCTTTTGAGGGCTGTATACTTATTCCAGCGTAATCTCAATTTTGTATCCCTTCAGAAAAATAAGATTTCGCGAAGTCTGCAAAATATGCATTTACGGCATCGATTACTTCTTCATGGGACGAGAATCTCATCCCACCGAGCATGGTCTTCAAGTTGGAGAACAGAAAGATGGCACACGGAGCCAAGTCTGGAGAATAGGGTAGATGAAGAATACATTTGAAGCCCAGTTCCTGTGAATTTGCCGTTTCAATTATGGAGCTGTGAGCCGGTGCATTGCCGTGATAAAACAACAATCGCGGCACCCATCCGCACACACCTTCTAAAACGTTTTTCAGGCAAGCTGTTATAGACTCGTTCAGTGGAGATGCCTTAGAAATCTCAAGCACTTTGGTTCGGCGATCTTCCATAACCAAATGATGAATTTTTTCCACTATATCCGATGTGTTGACCTCAATTGGGCGTCCAGAGCGCGCAACACCTTTAGCTGTGGTTTGGCCACGTTTAAATTTGTTTATCCAAAAATAAACGGATTCCAACGAAGGAGCAAACTCCCCGTGAACTTCGCCTGACTCGGAATTAATCTGCAAGGCCGTCCAATTTTTTAAATAAAGTTTTTAATCATTGCACAGAACATTTCTTCCTTTATTTTTTCGAAAACCACTAACGCGCTCACTTCAAACCTATGCCAAACGTAAATTAAGCGTTATTTTTTAAATGTATTTTTAAGGTCTAAATTTGAAAATGAAGTGTTATAAAATAAAAGATTTTCTTACGATAACGTAATATTATCCTGTTCAAATACCCTACTGCACCCGACCGTCAGACCAACTCTGCTCTAAGATCGGGCCGCCAGTCGAATAGAGTATGGCGAATTGTTTTAGAATTACCATAACAATATAGTCGATCCGGCTTGTGCGATATTTAGCCCGGTTGCCGGCGTAGTATTATCCAGTTCAAGTAAGTTATTACCCCCGACCTTCAGCCCAACTTGGGCCCAATTTCGGGCCGACAGTGGAAGGTACCGTCTTGCCCAGGAGATGTTGGAGGAAGTTGCTCTCTTGTGCTTTTTTCACCCGGACCCTCAAGAGTGAGTACTCGAGATTGATAATGTTTAATGCATTTTCGTCACCCCTGATATTGAAGTCGAGGAACGGGCGACATAAGGTGCAAGGTTTTTTTCATGTGCATAAGCTTTCGTATACCCATCTCGAGGGATCTGAGCTCGTCCTTCATCCATGGAAACACTACAAATAAATAGAGTAGTTTGGGACGGCAGTCGGAGAAAACGTTTTTATCTGCTAGTTAGATGACATCTTTGCTGTTTTTTTTTTTAAAGATATCGTTTTTAATTGACCAAAGTATTATAAGTGTGAAGAAGATTTTTTATTGGCATTAGGGTCGATAATTTTATTTGTTTTGTGTTCTACAATTAATTTAAAAACACAACAAAAAATTGAGATATATATTTTCAAGTAAATTAAAGTTAGATTTTATTTTTTTTATATATAAATGTTTCGTCCCGGACTGACTCACTGGACTCGTCAGTAAGGCTATGTGAATCAGTTCTACCTTATACATTTAAATTGATCTAAATTCATAATAATGTATAATTACAAAATTTTTGTTTGCAAGTTTGTAAATTTGATAATTGTTCAATTAATAATACAGTACATTTCAACCACGGATAGGGGTTAAAACTCAATATAATCTATAAATTTTGATTTGATTTTTCAAAAATACAAGAAATATATTTTAACCTGTTGTTCGGGCCACGGATAGGTGCCAGAACTTAAATTAAAAGATAATCAATTAACAAGTTGAATAGAAATTATTACTTATTTTATTAAGTTGATTAATGAATCAAAAAATGAAAATGTTTTAAACTTATCCTCAGTAATCTTCATCCTTCTCCTTCCCTTTTAAATATTATTCTTGTCACACATGCGCGAAATGAGGCTTAGTTTGGACGTCACCAAGTTATCACATGTAATATAACAACAATGACACAAATTAAAAAAGTTTTTTTTTATTATCTTACTAATTTTCTTAAAAGCGGGTTTAAAATTAAAATTTAGAGTAAATTTCACACTACGTGATTATGAAAGGACCCTTCTGGTCTGAGATCCAGAAGGAAACTAGAATTTTTTCCAAGTTGCACATTAACTGTAACCCAATACTGAGAATTTTAAAGAGAGTTCTTGGCTGTAAACTTGACAACGTCGCACTGAAATATTATGTACCTAAGGGTCAAATCTCGACAAATTTCTGTAAGTTTTCGTCCCTCTATTTGAAAAGCCGGTGGATAGATTCCGGAAAATTAATTTCTTAAGGTATATATTTGTCTTTGTTTCGTTATAGTATTAGATAAGAATTTTACTTTATATTGTTTATATATCCCCCTCCCGCTTTTTTTTTTTTTCCTTTTTCCTCAAGAAATCGAAGCTTTGAAGCACTCTCGAGTTAGGAATTGAAACAGGATAATTAAGTTTCTCATTCAAATATCAAATCAATAAATCCATGTTAGGTTAAATTATAATTACATTATTGATATGTGCAACATCCTGAAAAGTATAGATTTAGAGGCAGCGGTTAGAATTTGGAAAATTTCATTCAACATCAGTCCGCAAATTAACTTCTGCACAATTGATATACTAACAATAGAATTGAAAATCAAAATTAATACTTCTGACGAACAAAACGTTTTCCTCACACAGTGTAAGAAGAATTAATCATTGATTAATTAATAAATTAATAACAAATAAAAATTTCAATTAATCACTAATGAACAATTAAATTAACCAATAATTTAATTGAATTATTGAAAATAGTACGTATATCTCTTAGGCTGTGAGAAATTTTGAGACACGAGACTGTGGAAATCGTCCATGGTCGTGTCGAAAATGTGGAAACTAGGTCACGCTCCCCCACCCCCCTTACCAGAGCAGAATGACCACTCGGTGAAAAATTGCCATTTTGAATGACATTAATGTGCAACTCGGAAAAAATGCTAGTTTCCTTCTGGATCTCAGACCAGAAGGGTCCTTTCATAATCACTTAGTGTGAAATTTACTCTAAATTTTAATTTTAAACCTGCTTTTAAGAAAATTAGTAAGATAATAAAAAATAAACTTTTTTAATTTGTGTCAGTGTTGTTATATTACATGTGATAACTTGGTGACGTCCAAACTAAGCCTCATTTCGCGCAAGTGTAACGAGAATAATATTTGAAAAAGAAGGAGAAGGATGAAGATTACTGAGGATAAGTTTTAAAAAATTTCATTTTTTGATTCATTAATCAACTCAATAAAATATGTAATAATTTCTATTCAACCTGTTAATTGATGATTTTTAATTTAAATTCTGGCCCCTATCCGTGGCCCGAATAACAGTTTACAATATATTTCTTGTGTTTTTGAAAAATCAAATCAAAATTGATCGATTATATTGAGTTTTAACCCCTATCCGTGGTTAAAATGTACTATATCATTAATTAAACAAATATCAAATTTACAAACTTGTAAACAAAAAAAAAACACAAAAAAAAACAGAAATTTTTTTTAATTATACATTATTATGAATTTAGATCAATTTAAATGTATACGGTAGGACTGATTCACATAGCCTTACTGACGAGTCAGGTGGGTCAGTCAAGGACGAAACATTTATATATATAAAAAAAAAATCTAACTTTAATTTACTTAAAAATATATATATCTCAATTTTTTGTTTTGTTTTAAAATTATTGTAGAACACAAAACAAATAAAAATTGTCGACCCTAATGCCAATAAAAAATCTTCTTCACACTTATAATACTTGGGTCAATTAAAAACGATACCTTTCAAAAAAAGAGCAAAGATGTCATCTGAGTATATTCAAAATGGCAATTTTTCGCCTAGTGGTCATTCTGCTCTGGTAAGGGGGTGGGGGAGCGCGACCTAGTTTCCATAGTTTCGACACGACCGTGGGCGATTTCCACATTGTCTCGTGTCTCAAAATTTCTCATAGCCTGAGCGATATACGTACTATTTTTAATAATTCAATTCAATTATTGGTTAATTGAATTGTTTATTAGTAATTGATTAAAACTTTTATTTGTTATTTATTTATTAATTTCTCAATGATTAATTCTTCTTACACTGCGTGAGAGAAACGTTTTCTTTGTCAAAAGTATTAATTTTGATTTTCAATTCTATTGTTAGTATATTAATTGTGCAGAAGTTAATTTGCGGACTGATATTGAATGAAATTTTCCAAATTCTAACCGCCGTCTCTAAATCTATCAACCGGCTTTCCAAAAAGAGGGACGAAAACTTGCAGAAATTTGTCGAGATTTGACCCTTAGGTACATAATTTTTTCAGTGTGACGTTTTCGAGTTTACAGCCATGAACTCTCTTTAAAATTCTCTGTATTGGGTTACAGTTAATGTACACTCGGAAAAAATGCTAGTTTCCTTCTGCATCTCAGACCAGAAGGGTCCTTTCATAATCACGTAGTGTGAAATTTACTCTAAATTTTAATTTTAAACCCGCTCTTAAGAAAATTAGTGAGATAATAAAAAATAAACTTGTATAATTTGTGTCAGTGTTGTTATATTACATGTGATAACTTGGTGACGTCCAAACTAAGCCTCATTTCGTGCAAGTGTAACAAGAATAATATTTGAAAGAGAAGGAGAAGGATGGAGATTACTGAGGATAAGTTAAAGAAATTTTCATTTTTTGATTCGTTAATCAACTTAATAAAATAAATAATCATTTCTGTTCAACTTGTGTTTTTGAAAAATCAAATCAAAATGTATCGATTATATTAAGTTTTAACCCTATTCTGTGGTTGAAATGTACTATATTATTAATTGAACAATTATCAAATTTACAAACTTGTGAAAAAAAAAAATTTGATTATACATTATTATGAATTTAGATCAATTTGAATGTATAAGGTAGGAGTGATTCACATAGCCTTACTGACGAGTCCAGTGAGTCAGTCCGGGACGAAACATTTATATATGAAAAAAAAAATCTGCCCACCGCGCGGGCACATTCTCGTCGCGCGCTTCGCGCTCGATGATGTGTTTACCTCCCACTACGCGCTCGGTCTTTGCATTTCCCCCACATTGGCGCCCAGACCTTTCAAAATTAAAGGTCAAATCATCGACAACTGTAATTTGGTGATTGTGACTTCTCTTTTGTTAAAG
>JAABKJ010007207.1:0-21170 GCA_011634705.1 Andricus grossulariae
AGAATGTGTTCGTTAAAGCCAAAGGAGCTTTAACAAAAGAGAAGTCACAATTACCAAATTACAGTTGTCGATGATTTCACCTTTAATTTTAAAAGGCCTGGGAGAAAATTTGGGGGAAATACAAAGACCGAGCGCGTAGCGCGAGGTAAAAACGTCATCAAGCGCGAAGTGCGAGAACCAAGAGTCGCGCGCCCTAGGTGCGCTAAAACTTGCGTGCAATGCCAGCCGCGCGCAAATTGCGAGATGAGAATGTGCCCGCCCAGCGGGCAGATTTTTTTTTTACCTCTAGCAGATCAACTATAACTTGCTTGCTTATCGATATTTTTATCTTAAAAAATTACTGTAACTTCTTGTAATGTGTATTATTCGAACTTTAGAACATTTGTCAATAAGTAATGAAACCTGTTTTAAGAAAAAATTCATTAAAAAATCGTTGTTTTTATTGGGCTTGCGACTGACGATAAAGATGGTGCAGGCACACATTGGGTAGCATTAAAAAAGAATGGTTATGAAACATTATACTTTGACAGTTTTGGTAACCTCAAACCGCCTTCTGAAATGCTTGCGGGCAATCAGTATAGAGAAAGACGCCATCATGGATGAATCGTTCACTCTGACTATTTCATGCAACTCATCTGTGCTTAAGGCATGCAAGAAATCAGTCAGTCTTCAATCAGCTCACAAAAGATTAACATCTCAGAACGTGCACTTCCCAAGCAACTAGGTCTCAGACTTGTTCAAGAAGGAAAGAGAAGAAGCAAAAAGCGACCATTAATTTATATATATTATTTATTTATCGCTGTTACAAAGATGGAAGATATCGTGAGCGTTCAAATTCCAGTGAGTTATGATGAATCTATAGCACACTATGAGGTTCATGCTCAACAACCTTATACTTCGTCATTAAATAACAACAGTGATGAGACACGAATTGCACTGCAACATCAAGATTTATGCATTCTTGCAAGTAAAAGCTCATTACTTATACATGGAAGATTAGTTCAGGCTGATATAAATACAGCTGTTGTAGCAACAGATCTAATTGGTAACGCATCCTGCTTTTTATTTGTTGAAATGCGGTATCAATTGAATGGTATTGAGATTGACCGATGTAAAAATGTTGGGCAGATCTGAATGCTTGAATAATAAATGAAGCTGGATACTTTCATGTAAGTATCCCACTCTGCATGATCCTCAGATTCGCCAAAGGTTATCAAAAGATTATTGTAAATGCCCAACATGAACTAATTTTGCCAAGATCACGCACAGACATTAATGCTATTATTCAACCAGCGCGAGGAGAACTCGAAGATTTTAAAATTATACTACATAAAGTTGAATGGATGTTTCCCTATGTTCTACCTAAAAATCGTCAGAAGATACAGTTGCTAAAGTATATTGAAAAGGATCCACTTATTTGAATGAGTTTTCGATCCTGGGAAATATTTGAATATCCTCTAATCCCCGCCGCTCAAAACCATGTGTGGCGGGTAAAGACTTCCATACAAATAGAGAAACCACGATATATCATACTAGGATTTCAAACAGGTAGAAAAGATCAACGAAGAAGTTACATCAACTTTTTCGACCACTGTAATATCACAAATTTAAAAGTTTTTCTAAATTCTCAGTATTATCCATATGGTAACTTAAATTTAAACTTTGCTTAAAATCAGTTTGCATTATAGTATGAGACGTATGCTAATTTTCGAACTTCATACTATGGAAAGGGGCATGAACCTTTGCTAAAGAAGAGTTTCTTCAAGGATAATGCACCACTCATTGTAATTGACTGCTCCAAACAAAATGAGTTTTTGGAACAAAGTTCAGTGGATGTACGGTTCGAATCTAAATAGAGTAATAATTTTCCCGCCAATACAGCAGCCTATTGTCTAATCACATATGATCGAATAGTTCAATACAAGCTCATTAGTGGCGCAGTTCAGAAACTAATTTGAAGTGATGGGGGTAATATTGAGTGGTGGGAGTTCAGGGCTTCAAAAGGCCTCACAACGACTTTATCTTCAAGGAGCTGGCCATCATCACTCTCCAGAAAGATGCTCTTCCCTTGATCTTCGACTTCGAACCACCCTGCAGCTGGAGTTCACTACCTGGAAGGTATAAAAGCACTAATCTATGTTTAACACACAATTTTCATGGAATCAACAGGACTGGTGGTGACGCACCCAATCAAGAAGTTAGACCTATACTTCAAGAAACATTGATGATTGTACGCACAATCTTCGCTAAAGGTCTTGAGAAGATAAGGTGGTCAGAAAAATATGTAAACAATGTTCAAAATCTGGAAGACTTGAATTGTCCTTCGTTAAAGAAAATTACATTTGAATCATAAATACCTTCATGTACACATCATACATTCCATACTACTACTTGTGCTGTAAATAATACTGTAATATTGAAAACTTGGGTTCTAAATAAACCCGAAAATTGTACAACGAGCAATGTTTCAATAGATGAAGTAGATGTTAATTATACAGCAAAACATTTTTATAATGATTTAGAAATCTTTTTGCAAAAACTAGGTTAAAATGTGTTTACATTAAATAGATGGATTTTTCCATGGATTATTAAATGTCTATTTACTCACAATTCACCTCTCCTATTAATTTCAAGTTAGATCTTTCAAGTAAACATTGAAGTATATTTGAATTTTTTAGTAAACATTAGTTTATAGCTAGTTTTTTAATCAGTATTAGTTCATATTTAGATTTTTCAAGTAAACATTAATTACTTTTCTTATTATTAAATATCTTAAAATAATTTTTACTTTTATCTATCAGCGCATGCGCAATATTGACACCTCTGTTTCGTTGAATCTAGCTTGAAGAAAGTTATAGCAGTGGGATTTTATCGTATAAGAGGGGAATCCCACATTTAAATACTACGCATGCGCAGAGTTGGAGTGGTGACTATCAGGGTGGGGATTTCTGCCTACAAAACAGCATCTCCAGAGCGATTTCTTCATTCAGCCTCTTCAGTTGCTTGCAGAAAGATGTAAAATCCCTGTAGAAATGGACCTGCAGAAGATCGATGCCATTGGTCGAATGAAAGGCTACCTACCATACAGAAGGTGCAAACAAAGTATGGAACCAGGATCGTTGTTGAGCTGGAAGGTACTTTCAATACTTCCTACCTGCGAGGCTTGTGAAAGTTCTAAAAGATCCTGAAACTCTGCGAACAATGCAGGAAGCTGCTTCTGCAGAGAAGCTGTAATTGAAATATTTGAGTGGACAATACAATAATGTCTAATTAAAAAATGTTAAATAAATTGTAAAAAAATTATGAAAATAAATTAATCATATTTTAACATTTAACCATTGTTATTTTTATTTGTTAATTAGTTTAACTTACTATGTAAGATTTTTTTCCGTTTCATTTACTTAATTTTACTAAGATTTAAATTGATTCACCAATTAATGAGTTGAAGCGCGGGAAATTTAAATTGATAAAATGTAGGCGATTAAAGCTACAGTATTCGATGGCGCAGAGTTTCACGTAGAGGTCAGTGAGGTAGATCACTGATATCATCTTCAACTATTTGGTTCACTGACACTTGAAACAGCGCAAGGAATGTCAACGCGGCACTTGTGGAAATACGGGAAACCCCACATCTTTTATGTATAAGGTGGACACATGACACTTGGAGAAATAAAGGAACATCCGTGATCGTCAAGGGAATACATGCGAGCGCATTAAGAACGCACTGGGGCGAAACACTGTTTGTCGGTAAGGTACGGACAGACTGAGCATAAATTCAACGGCCGATACATGAATTACCGACTGTTGATGAATTGATATTAGTGCTGGAAGAAAGTACTAACTAATTTCAGAGTGGCGCCGTCTTTTCTTGATAACTATTTAACCTTGATTGATAAGGTAGACTCCTGATATAGCGACTGACGCTTGATCTGTGGCTGGATATGTGCATGACTGACGGCCCCTGTTTTACCGACCTATGGTAAAATGATAATATATCAAAAATACCGACCCCCCTACCTTACCGACTGACGGTAAAATAATCATATAAACCTGGCCGATCTCTCTGTTTTACCGACTGACGGTAAAATGACCCCCTACTTTACCAACCGATAGTAAACTGATAATATAAAAATTACCGACCTACCTGCTTTTCCGTCTGATGGCAAAATCGTTCCCTAACTTGCTGAAATATGCTAAAATGCTCATATAAAAATTACCGACCTTCCTGCTGTACCAAATGATGGTAACATGGCTTCCTACCTTACCGACATGCAAAAATGATAATATAACAATTACTGACCTCCCTGCCTTACCGCCTGATGGTAACATGGCTCACTACTTTACAGACATGCTAAAATGATAACATAAAAATTACCAACCTCCCTGCTTTACCTACTGGTAACATGGCCCATTACCTTAGCGACATACGTTAAAATGATTATATAAAAAATTACCGATTTCCATGTTTTACCGACCGATGGTAATAAACTGTTTTACCAATCGATGGTAACTTAGCATGGCACAGAAACTTATAATGGTTACTTAGCAGGAATCGTCATTAACATCCTCACTGTTTTATTGACTTTGCATGGAACAGAACCCCATAATGTGAACTTAGCAGGAATCTCCATTTCCAACCTCACTGTTTTACCTACTTAGCATGAAACATAACCTTGAAATTACTAAACTCTCTGTTTTACCGACCGATGGTACAATTTTATCACAGCTCGCATCTTCATTGCCAACCTCACTGTTTTACCGACTGTCTGTAACTTATCACGGAACAGAATCCTCCCTTTGTCTATGGCGCCATCTGTTGCTGTCGGTAACTTGAGACGGTGGCGCCATATCTCGGAATTTAGGCTAGCAGCCGCCTAGCCCTACTACTAACAGGCTTAACTATTTATTGAAAAAGGACCGGCGGTCCCACTCCGTTAAAAATAACACCATTTTTTGTCGAACTATATAAAAAAATGTATTTTTAAAACAGGTATGTCTTCGAAATTGAATAAAATAAAAGAATGCTTCTAACTTTGAAAATGCTCGCTGCAAGAAGTTGAAATGACTTACTCACGTTGAAGTACGTTCGTAGAAAAACCATGTCAAGAAAGTTCCCGGAAATTTGTATCATGTGCTAAAGTCATCTCACATTTCATATCATATGAAACTTAGTACTGCTCCTTTATAAATGGACCGCTATTGTTGTCTTTGTTTTTATTGTCCGGAATCAAGATCTGAGCTTTTGACAGTGATTTTCATTATTTATTCCATTCCCTATTGTTAATATGTTTTCACAATGAAAAATAATTTTAAATTTAAATGTAATTTTGATTCAAATTTTCAAATTTGGGCAATTCTATGTGCTCTGAAATTTTAAAGTTTTCAAGTTTTCAAGTTTGAAAATGGCCTATTTTAAACCCGTTTTCAAAGTTTCTCAACTGGAACGTAATTAAAGGGCTCAGCACAAAATCTATGGAAAAATCGTTTCAATAAAAATGTTTCATTACGACGTTTAATAAGCATCACCTGAAGGATCAGAAAACCGAACTTGATCGAACTTTGACCGAAAGGGCTTTCCCATACATTTTGCGTGACATCCTTTAAATGTTATGAAATTTATTTTCAATTTTTAGCAGTTTGAAAAATCTTAATATAAAAATCTGTCAAATCAGTAAACCGTCAAAACTGTATTGTTTGTGGATACTGCAAAAGCAAAAAGAATTATTTTCATTGAAATTTAAATTCAATCTTAATTAAAAATCGCAATAATTTGAAAAGTTAATTAACTTTGGAATTTAAATTTATTTTTAAACAAAAATGTATTGTAAGCATAGATTTTTAAATTTTTTAGTGATTATTTCTTTTCCAAATAAAATAAAGGTCGAAAAATTGAGAAATAACAACTTTCAATATATTTTACTGTATTAATCTTTTTTGTAATTACTACGTATAGTAATTACGAGCCTGAAAAATTATAAATATTGAGTATCACTGTCTCGTCGTTCGAGACTTAATTGACGACCGGAGGATGATATAGACGCTCTACTTATGTCCTCACAATTTTCCGGGAAGTTCACGTCCTTTTGAGAGGGAGGCTGCTTTTTTCTTGTCTGCCATTATACCTAATATATAATACTGAAATAATCCAATTCCCGAAGGTAGAAAAAACACAGAAAAAATATGATAGCAGGGAAGAGGGTTAGTTGGCTCGGAGCCTAAGTTGACGCACCCTTATTTATAAAAAAAACTATAATAGTTAGGCTCACAAAAATAGTTCTATCGGCTGAAATCTTGCATAATATGTACTTGATAAGAAATGCACAATCACTTGATTTTCTAAAACAATTTTATCACAAGTTTATTCATAGGGTTTTACGGTAACTTTGGAATATGTTCAGAGCAATTGAATTCAATCGAAAAAAAGTCTCATTTTACATTAACCTGACTAATCCAATACTTTTATAATATTTGATCTTGAAGCCAATGATTAGGAAAAAAATTGCCATCACATTACAAGTGAACTGTGTGATTGAAATGTAAATTATGTAATTTAATAAATTGTTAATGTATTGTAATATTAAACAATAATAGTTCGGCGTTCCAGAAAAACCATAATTAACCTATTTTATGCATTTTTTATTTGAAAATGTTCTTTGTTTACTATAGCACATTTCTTCCAGACTTACCAAAATTATTATCATGATGGGAATCCGTATTATGAGAAAAAAATAGGGGTTGCGATTAGTTGTCCAGCACAGCACATCTTCAAGGCTTACTCGAACAGTTACCCAAGGAATGACAACCAGCACTGGTAAACCTTAAAAAATGGTGTAATTAATCATTTTTAATGAAATTTTTTGCATTATTATTAAATCATTTTCTTTTATTATTATAATTAGTTTACTCACACCAGCCTAGCCAAATGTAAAATGTAATTCCAGTTGTATCTGCGCACAAGGATGAAAATATCAACCGATGCAGGTACAATCCTTCCATAAATATCCACGAATAATTCGCCATAATGCAGTATTGCCATATACTTGTAACCGCCTTGCAAAGCCATGACTAGAAAATATGTTATTATAAATATTTCAAAAAAACACAACATATAGGATAAAGACATCAGGGGCCGTTCAAAAAATACGTAACGATGGTTACGTAGGTTAGGATCATATTTAAAGCTACATAAAAAGGGATTGTCAAGTTGATCAACAAAGATAAAATGCACGTCAGAGACAACTTTGATATTTATTATCTTGTTAAATATTCTCAAGCATGAATTAAAAGGGGAGGCCCACTACTGACGGGTGGTCTAATATTGGTGTCATTTCGCTATTTTATACAAAAATTCTTATTGTATTCACTCTTCAATATTAACTTACATTGTGTTCCTTAATAAACATTTTTTCTCCGTCTACATAAACAAAATCTGTAGAAAGTCCTGTTCCTTCAAGAAACAGCCAATCTTTTAAGAGAGCCATGAATGCTCGAACAATGAAAGATGCAAACAGATGCATATGCAATCTGTTTCGCGGATTTTGTAACTTTCTGCAAAAAAGAGTGTTAGAATAATTTTTCCATCAGTTTCTTAAAAGTAATTTTAGATACTCTTTTAAAATATTATTTCATTGTAACAGATTGAGTCTAATAACAAAAATTGCACTGGTACCTACCTGTGCAGAGAAAAAGTGAGAAAAGCGATTACCAAAACTGTGAAGGAAGTTGCATAGCCTACTTGGGAGACAGCCTTAATTATTGGTAACCATTTCTAGAAAATCAATTGGTAAATTAAAAATACTTGATGAAACTTTTTTTTTAATAATTCGTTTCTTAAAATAAAATAAAAGTTTACTAGTTTTAGGGGTACTCTGATGTTCAGTATACACCACATCGTTATGCACTATACCAATAAAATTAAGATTTTCAATAATATTAAATTACAAGTGTTTGAGAATTAATTATTTCAAACTTGGATCCTTTCGCAATTGTAGAATTATTAAAAATTGCAAACGTTTAATACTAAACAATGTAAAATTAAAAGGCCTTTGAAAATAAACATTTTTCTTGAAATAAAGTACTGATAATTTCTGAAAAATACATTCATATGCCACTAAGAACATATTTAAGATATTAGGAACCCCTCAAATTAGTGGAAGGTGTACATTAGCGTCGTGTAATTTTTTTTCTCTGAATTTGCATAAATATTCCCCCTCCCCCCCCCCACAAATTTGTTCGAATCCATAAAAAATAATTGCGTTTAAACAAAAGTAGTCAAAATAGGCACCGAACTCCTACAAAAAAGGTTTCGTAAAATTATTCTTTGAAATTATTTTCTGGAATTATTTATATTCTTCTTCCCTCATTTCCCCTCATAAAAAAAAAACAATTTTAAGGCATATTTCCTACAGGGAAAAAAGACGTTTTTGTGAATTTTATTCAGAATACTCAATATTAGGTGTGTTGACTTAATACACAATATTTCTCTTCACAATCAGCCACAGTATACGAATCAAAAATTACTTTTTGATTTTCACTCCCATAAGTCTATTTTATAGGGTCCCAAAAATAAACCCCATGCATAAACAATTGTATTTCGTATGTTTTTTGCGATATTTATTATTTTTCATAACACGTGCATCGAAAGTTCGACTTTCGTTGCCTCTTGAGCGGGTCGAAAGTTGTGTTTTCAAGCCTAGAGTAGAAAGTTGAAACAGGCGACTGCGAATCACTTAAGAGGCAAAAACAATTAATTATTGTTTATAGTATTTTTCTCTCAGAATAGAGTTAGAAAGTCGCAGTTTTTTCTGAATTTTTCAACTTGCTTTCAACTTTTTATATAGAGCAAAGCAATAATCAATTAAAGTTAAAAAATCATTTTTCAAACAATTTTTATTATTTTAAACGCTCCTCTCTTTAAATAATGCTAGAAAGTTGCGGTTTTTTCTTAAATGTTCAACGTTTCGTCCGCTTTTCACTTTAAATGAAGTAATACCATTTTTTAACATGTTCTGCCTCAATTAATTTATTTCTACTATCATTTTTACATATAATGAATATATTAATTATTCAGTTCAATGAAGTATGTATCCACCAAAATAAAATAAATTCACTTCGGTTTTTAGCATGCCAATAATAGGGCTAAGGTGCTAAGAATTGGTGCTCTTACCCTAATTGATGAAATCTAACAAGCATTTTTTTAATTATTACCGTTTAGTTAGTTGCAGTTTTTCGGAAATTTTCATCTTTTTCCCACTTTTTACTTAAAGTAAGCTATTAATTAATGCAATTTGACAAAAGTAATTGCTTAAACCCTATATTATTGTTTATGACTATCTTCTCTCATACACTAGAACTTGGATATAATCAGTCCGGATTTACTAACTCACGCGACCCTGTCTGTTTACGTTTTGACGGTCTCGATTCAGTTTAAAGGCCACTGCAAGTCATGCCTGAAACCGGTTTTAAATCCAAGTTCCAGTGTAGTAATGTCAGAAGGTTGCGGTTTTTTCTGAAATTTTTATCTTTTCTCTGGCATTTTAGTTATGAACAAATAAATGAACATCAGAGAGAATAAAATTTTAAACGATATCTTTCTTTTTCGTGGATATATTTTTCTGAAATAGAATCAGATATTTGAAATATTCTAGAAATTTTCAATATGGATCATATTTAATGTAACTTTTCCTTGAAGTAGTTACTGAGGGTATAAATTAATGTTTTGAAAAAGTGAGTAAAATAAGCAAGAATTCGTAATTCTGAAAAAATGGAATAATATATCACGAATGATTCTTATAAATGTTCATTCAATATTTATTCATTACTAAAAAGTCAACGAAAAGCTGAAAATACTTTAAGAAAGGATAAATATATTATAAAAGATGAAGATAATAATGAATTGTTTTATCAATTACACTTGTTAACCAAATGTGGCAAAAAGTGGGAAATTTCAGACAAAGACCGCAACTTTCTAGGTATTGTTTTTATGTAAAAACTGACTATCGCAGATTTCTTCAAATATCCACGTTTCGAGACCCCCCTAGAACCCAAAAACCCCGGTTTTATGGCAATTCATAGTACTCGGAAAGTCGAACAATTTATCCTCATGACTTTTTACTTTTTAAAAAACAAAAGAAAATGAATATTTTAAGCCAAACAACGCACGATAGGAAAAAAAGTCACGAAAAGAAAAACGTTTCTTTTTGAAAGCCCTATGGGATTATCATGCTAACTTTTTAAAATAGTTCAGAAAATCAAGAATTCCAATTTTAATCGCACAAAAAACAATGAAAAAACAAAAATTCCATTTTGCCGTCAAACTATGCAAGATACAAAAAAAAATGTCAACAAAAATTGTACTCACAGAAAAGATTTACAAATTTGGTATCAATCACTTTTTTAAAGGACACGTAGTTTTTGTTTTATTCGTAAAAAACAACATTAAATCTGAAAAATTAAATTTTTGGACAAACGACACAAGCTAAGAAAAAAAATAATGAAACAAAAGTTGTTCACCCAAAAAAGAGCTACAAATTCGTTATGAGCCATTTTTTTAATAGGATGTGTAGTTTTCGCTTTATTCGTAAAAAACATTAAAAATAAAAAATTGATTTTTTGGACAAACGACACAAGCTATGAAAGCAATGAATGGATAAAAGTTGCTCTTTCAAAAGAGGGTGAAAATTCATCGAAAGTCGTGAATAATTTTTTAATAGGACGCGCAGTCTTTGTTTTCATCGTAAAAAATAGCATTAAAAATAAAAAATTAAATTTTTTGAAAGCGACACAAGGTACGAAAAAAAATTATTGGACAAAAGTTGTTCGCCAAAAAGGATCTACAAATTTTTTATGAATAATTTTTTTATAGGATGCGTAGATTTTCTATTAATTGTAAAAGATAAGATTAAAAATAAAAAAATTTAATTTTTGGAAAAACGCACAAGCGACAAAAAAAATGAAAAGCCAAAAGTAGTTCAACCAAAAAATACCTACAAATTTGTTACAAACTCTTGTTATATAAATATATTAAAAATACAAAAATTAACTTTTTGGAAAAAGGGCGCAAGCTGCAATAACAATTTCTTTAACAAAATTTTTCGCCTAAATTATATCTACAAATTTGCACAGAATCACCTTACGCTAGGATGCACATTTTTAGTTCAAATCGTAAAAAATAACATTGAAAATAAACAAATTAGATTTATTGAAAAACGACAGAAGTTGCAATAAAATGTTTAATAACAATTATTTTTAATAGGATACGCACTTTTTTAATTTAAAAAACAAGACAATGAAAATACTTTTGTTTCAATACCAATGCATATTATTAATGGTAATAATATAAATTTATTGAAATTATACATTTTTCAGGGTAGCTGAGAGTTAAAATTAGTGCAAAATAAGGAACAAATATTAAAGTAATCATGAAAAATAACAAGGAGCTTTAACAAAAATTAGTCACCAAGCTACAGCTGTCGATGCTTTACCCTTCAATTTTAAAAGGCCTGCGCATAAATGTGGGGGAAATACAAAGACCGAGCGCGTGGCGCGAGATAAATATATTATCAAGCGCGAAGCGCGAGAACCAACTGTCGCGCGTCCTAGGCGCGCTCGAACTTGCAAGCAGATTTTCTTTATTAGCTTTGATTGACTATTAACTCGCTCTAACTGGAAAGTTGAAAGCAAGTTAAGAATTTGGTAAAAACCGCGAATTCCTAACTCTAAGAGAAAATTGCTATAAATAATTTATTGTTAAAAAAATGTATTCAAACATCTAATGATCAGTATAAAGTAATATCTTTTATTTGTACTAAAAGAAAGAGCAAAAAAATAATAATTAGCGCAAGTAACTCGCAAAACGGGTGAAATTCAAAAAGTAATTTTTTATTCGTATTCTATGGCTAAATGTGAAGTGAAATGTTGAGGGCCAACTCGATATACCTAATATTGACGATTCTGACCAAAATTTACAAAAACCTATTTTTTCTTATTGTAAATACGTGTCAAGCTTCATGGGGCTTGCGGGACCTCTGAATATGATTTTCTTCCGACAAAAAAAACGCATTTATTTTTTTTGTGGATTGTAACAAATTTGGGGGATATACGCGAAAATTCGAGGAAAAAAAATTGCAAATGCATTTTTGGACCACCCTAGTGTGCATGCATGATAACTTTTCATTTACATAACATAATTTGAAAGCTCTCACAATGGCCAGTGTAGAATTGATGATTGTTTCTTCATATTCTGTAGTATCGCGATTGAGATCGGTGATGCCAGTTATAAATTGTCCATCAGATGAAATACAAAGAGAATAATTGCTCCATGAAACACCGTTTGTATCTCTAAACCATTCCCCATTTGGCAAACATTCTTTAATAGCTAGGATTCTGTTTGAAGTGTATTTCGGCAAAGACTGAGGAGGACATGGTAATGTTGCAATTTGAGAAGCTACTGTTCGAGGCCAACATAATATTGAGTCGAAAAAAGGTGAACATGAAGGCCTCGTGTCTGTTTTTGTCAAGTTCAAAATATCTAGAATGACAATAAAAATTAAAAAATTATTATAAATTGACTTTTTTACATTTGTTAAGTTCCATTTTTAAATGGTTTTTTGGACATTATCTACATACATACATTACAACATAAGGGACCGTACTTAAATTATGTAACAGATCACGGGGGGAGGGGTCGAGAGATTTTGTTACAATTTGTTACGGTATCGTTACGGTATGGTGCATTCATGCACGCAAGTTTTGGAAATTTGCAAATGAAACAAATAACTCGCAGTAATTGTACAGAAATTTAATATGAATTTAATTTTACGCGCCAAAGAAACCTGGTGAGTGAAAAACGAACCTAGCCACCAACAATGTTTAAAAAAGCCAGGGAAATTTATTAGTCAGGGAAAAGTCAGGGATTTGGAACAAAAAAAAACTTGCAAAAGTCAGGGAACTTCTATAACTTTAAATAACTGTCAAGCAGAATAAATGTGAAATTTTCGTTTTGCTCTAACCCTGATATAATATTGCTGTTAGTAATTTATTTGCCTTCTATTTCTATTTATATTTTTTTGTGCAGATGTTTCCTCCTACGGATTATCGTTTTGGTTATGAATGTTATTATTTGTTTGAAAATTCAACAATTTTGGTCATAAGTCATCCTTTTTGGTAGAAAATTCAACTGTTTTGTTAAATATTCGTCATACTTGGTTGAAAATTTAACTATTTTCGTAGAAAATTAACTTTTTGATTAAAATTCATATTTTACTATTGAAAAGTCAACTGAATGAAACTATTTTTCTTGAAAATTTGCCTTTTTAATTTAAAAAATTCATCTATTTTAGTAGAAATTGCATTTTTCTCGGATAAAAATGCAAATATGTTGTTAAAAATTCAACAATATTGGTAGAAAGTCATCCTTTTTGGTTGAAAATTCAACTGTTTTCTTGAAAATTCTACTATTTCGTAGAAAATTTACTTCTTGTTTGAAACTCATATTTTTATGTTGTAAAGTCAAACTAAAATGTTTGTTTAAAAATTTATCTTTTTATTGAAAATTCATCTCTTTCTTTGAAAGTATAACTGTTTTGTTGAAAACTGATCTTTTTTAATTGAGAATTCAACTGCTTGGGTAAAAACTGAACCACTTTGTTGAAAATTGTTTTTTTTTTAATTCAATTTTTGTACAGAAAATTCGTCTTTTTTTCATGACTGAAAAATCTTTATTTGTTGAAAATTCGTCTGTTTGGTTTTAAAGTTCTTTTTTTTTAATGAAAATTCATCTTTTTGGGTTGGAATATCGACTATTACACTTTTTTTATTGAGAATTCATCTTTTTAGGTTGAAAATTAAATTAATTTGTTGAGAATTAAAGTAATTCGTTAGAAAGACATCTTTTATGGTAGAAAAGTCTTTAAAAATTTGAAAATTTTTCATTTGTATCTGAAATATTGTTTTATTCCGTTAAAAATATTACAAGATTAAAATGTTGGTATTTGAATGTTAATTGTCAGGGAAAGTGAAAAATTGGTCAAGGAAAAATTAGGGAATTTTGAAAATGAAGTTTTTACCATTCAAAGCGTGTATTATCTTGAAAATTATAACAATTATCTTAAAAATAATACGATATGCATATAGATTATTTCTGGAAACCATAAATTACGTACAGTAAAAGGCAGGGAAAAGTGGAGGTAAAACAATTTTGTTACTGTTCGTTAGCATGAAATTTTCCAATTACAATGTCTTCACGAAATATACACTAACCTTTCAAAAGCTGATCGCACTTAACTCTCTGTTCATCCTGGAAAATTTCAAATTCTCTCTGCAAATCGTCAAATGTCTTTACCATTGTTATCTGAAAAATATGATTAAGTCGCCGAACATCATGAAGGAAAAATCAATTTTTTAATTATTTTTAGAAAATGATTTGTGTGGATTAAGTTTTTTAAATTTATTATCGATCTTGAGGGTTTCGTAGCCCCGGGCAGAAACCCTTATAGTTTCGGTCGGTTGTTCGTCCGTCTGTCCGTATGCCGTACGACTCAATATAGATATGGGACTCAAAACTCACATAGGACCCAAAATCGACATATGACCCAAAATCGACATGAGACCCAAAATTGATATAGGGCCAAAATTCGACATAGGGCCCAAAATTGGCATATGGTCCGAAATTGATATAGGGCCCAAAATAGACACAGGTCCTAAAATCGATGTAGGGCCCAAAACCGATATAGAGCCAAAAATTGACACAGGGCCCAACTTTGATATAAGCGTCTAACCCGATATAGAACCAAAAATTGACATAGGGACCAAATTCGACATTGGGCCCAAAATTGACCTACGTTCTAAAATTGATACATGGCTCAAAATAGACACAGTGCCCAAATTCGATATAGGGCCCAAAACCGATATTCAGCCCAAAATAGACATAGGGTCCAAAATTGATATAGGGACCAGAATTGACCAAGGGCCCAAAATTGAGATAGGGTCCAAAATTGTCGTGAGGCCCAAAAGAGACATAGGGCCCAAAATTGATATCAGGCTATAGACTAAGAAACCCTTCTTTGTAGGCGCGTGGCGACTACTTTGTCTAATTTTCTAGTTTTTATTACACATACTAACTGTATTATACCTTAAAGACAGCATTCTCAAGAACAGCTTTTAAAAATCCATGAAAAAATGTATATTTGAGATACTCATGTCTTCTGTTATTCTCGGAAAAAATATTATCACTGATCGATTTTAAATTAGACCGTCTCGTATGAAATGGCTTTGTTCATTATAAAGCAATTTATTTCAAGGGTCAACCGAAATTAAAGGGATTACTTTGTCGGATAAAGTTATTTCTATACGGTTTATTTTATTTATGTAACTAAAAACTATGTTCTGTATAAAATTCAAAATTTTTAATACTTTGACGAAAGAAATCGATTAATATATTAAGGAACCTTCGATAGCCAATTTTACTCATAATATATTTATTTTTATTTTTCAAATGAATAAATAAATACAAATTTATCGGTTGAATAAAATATTTTACGAATTAAAAAATGGTCTTAAACAGGTTTTATGTCTAGGTATAAAGGTTTTTTGTCATTTTTTCAATCAAAATAATGTTGCCTAGGATAACCACATTCTGCTATTATAATAGTTTTATTTGTCGTTAACTTCTTCTACCCAACTTGGTTTTATTGATAAAAATTATTTTAAAATGATTATTGCCAAAAAGTTGACCACTTTAAATTCCAGTCATTTCTCACTTTTCTTTAAATAAAAAATTTGTTCCAAAATCATCTCAGTAAAACACTCATATCAAATCATAATTAAGTAGAGTTTTAAAACTTTAGACGACCTCCATCAGGAATTACAAATAAAAAAGTATGAAAAATGTCTTCTCACGCAGCTGTCCCAAAATAAAAATTTCTAATGAAAAATTGCTAAATAAAATTAACACCATTTTTTAAATATTTGAGATTCACAAATATTATCTATCCATAATTCAGGTTAAAATTGTTAATTGAATACTTACGAAGATTTTAGTAAAAGCTTAAAATCAATTTGTCAACGTTGATTCGAAGTCACAGTTAGTAATGATTACTATTTTTGGGTAATTTTTTTATAAAATGACGGTAACGCTCCATAGTAATTTATCATACTATAAAATGAAGGGATATTTTGAAAGGCTGAAGTCAGCACCGAACAAATCGTGAAAATTATCATTATCCCCATATTTTAAAATATTTGTATCTTTTTCCCCCATATTTTTAAAAGATTTTTGATTTTCGTATACATACATTTTTTCGAAAATCTCATTCTCAAAAATGGTTAACTTTTTGGCAATCACCCGAATTTGTTTCGTTTTTAATATCTTAGGAGGATCTAATTTTTCTAAATAATTATCTTGTTTTTTTTTATTGTTGCAAGCGTCAGTGGATACGTCGTAAAAAATGCACAGTGAGAAATTCACGCACCAGACGAATCACGTGAATGTTTAATGTGTCTCTCGCATGACAACAGATGACTTCTGACCCGTCTTTACAATGTGTTAAAAAATACCCCATATCATCTTTTTAAGGTTTCCCGAAAAGTTAGACTTCTACGTAGAATGTAACAACCTCTCAGATTGAATCATATTTAAAACATTAAATGAAGGATCGGAGGGCAAAAGGGCGTGAGTACCAAAACGCGAATTTTACAGGAGACACAAAAGACTCTAACTTTAACGCATTTAACATTAAACAAAGTACTACAAATACGGTTTGGGTTATATTCAGACTTTATTGAATAGTGAAAAGAGCGCTTTAAAAAGAGCAATTTGAAGAAAAAAAACTATCTCCGAGGAAACCCTTAACAAAGAAAGAGAGCATCCCAAAAAACTCCGATTGTGACTCAGAAAGAGTTGCATAACTTTTTAATTAAAAATTAAAAATATAAATATAAATAATAAAATATCTCGTTCTATCCGGGGTCTCGAAAAAACGCCGGACCTGACGCAGGAAAAGCTGCATAACTTTTTCATTTTTCAATCTAAAATAAAAACAAGAGAATGCTTTCCAGCCTTAACTCTATCGAAATATAAAAGGAACATCTTGCAAGATGTTCCGCGCTTCTCCAAAAACGAAAATATTGGCACACAAAGCGTTGCATAACTTTTTTAGACATCTATGGGGACATGAGTTAGGTCAAAACAACTATTTTAAACCGGTATAACGAAATTCCACAATTTTACACTTACGCCTTTATCACCAAAGACCCTTCAAATATTCCATTCTTATGATCCCTAATTATTTTTAAATTCATAAGTATATTTATCATTTTCATTCAAATTTTTAATTATGAAGTGAAAGATACGAGAAGATATAAGACTCTTGGTTTACCTTGTTTACCACATTTACTTTAAATAATCATTAATTTCTGTAAATATCTTTTTGAAATTAGCATTTAGGTTTTATTTTTAAAATCTTACATTACCTTCTATCGATGATCGATGAAACTCTCAACTTTCTATAACCAGATAGAAACTTCCTACATTTTTCAAATATTCCAATTTGAATTGAAGGAGTGAAGATTCAATGAAGTGAAATTCTTTTTCTTTTTAAACCATGGCAGCCTTCAGGGTAACTCACATACAATTAAATTAAAAAACAATCTTTCTTTATAGATTACAATTTGCAAAGAATGTTTCGTGATGTTGGGAAGTTATTTAAAAACACTGTTTTAAGTTTAACAAAATAATCTGTCAAATAAATTCACAGTTTCAAATTTTCAATCATTTTTACTTGAATTTTTTTTCCTTGGAAAACATGAACTTTCACATACATTTTTCAAAAGTGCTTTGGTGACTCCATCCTCTTCAAGAAACAACTGAGCGACGTCTGAATAGTTCACGGTATACCTAAAATTGTGTTTCTTCATCCTGTTTCAGGGTGAAGACCCAAAAGCGCAAGCGCAGAGTAATATCTGCAAAAAAAAAAGAAATTTATAAATTTAAAAATTATTTCAAATGTAAGAGCAAAGAAAACTCTGTTACAATAATTATTACAATACTTTTTTTTTATTATTAAGAAATAATATATGGAACATGATTCGATTCAGACTACACTTATCTGGTACAATATAATATAAGTAATAAAGCTAATGATTAAATTAAAAGAAAATAATTACGATCTGAACAATTAAAAACAATATGTGTATAAATAATGAAATCTATTTTGGAATATATTATATTACTTACAGCTACTTATAAGGAACATACATTTATTTAAAAATGTTAATATCACATGTATTGCTCTAGATCTGATGGATTCATAATGTCTACAATAAATAACTTCTATAATTCAGATAATGCCGCTAGATTATTATCAGAAAAGATAATATAAAATGAACCCCTATAATTTACTCGAAACACGCGGTAAGCATTGTAGGGGAAAGTGGGGTATGTTGTTAGTGCGGGACACGACGACTCTTGCAAATAATGCTCGTGTTTGTTCATTGTCATATTAATTTTTTTACGTAAAATAGCTTTCTTTGGTACTCAAGAAAGCTATTTTATGTGCAAAAAACTAATATGAAACTTAAGAAACACGAGCATATTTCAGGGTATATTCTAAGCTGAATTTGCAACTAACCGAATGTATAGTACCCGAAAACTAGAAAAAAACAAAGGAATCCACATCCGAAATTTCCGATTTTTTGTAAGAAGACTTATGGCATAGTCTTTAAAGCCTCTATAATAAAAATAAATAATTTTTCTTCACCACAATTATCACAATTATTTTGTCTCGGAGATCGGAGTATGCTAAATCATTTCAAAATTTACTTTTTACAACTAACATATTTGACTTTTGGAACTAACCATTTTCATTTGCAACTAACCGACTTAGTTACAACTAACCGTTAGAATATACCCTGGCATATTTGCAAGATTCGCCGTGCCCCGCACTGACACCATACACCACTTTCCCCTACTAAAAATCAATCATAAACTAAAATTCTTGAACCGTGGAAAATGTGTATAGCAGTTGGCAACCCCCCAATGACTAGCTACCTCATTTAAATATGTTTATATATGAAAGAATAATTAGAAATTTTTTATTTTGTTGATTTCTTTAAAGATAAATTATCAACTACTATTAACGTTTAATTTACTATGGGAATTGAAAACTTTATAAAATTGATTATCCACTTGTGTATTTTAGAATTTCTTTCGGCGCTTATAGTCTTTTTACAAATTGTTGAACTGGAAAAATTCCTTGAGTGGCCAATCATCGTACAGATTGACCTACTTGAAGCAGATAACCTTCATTAAAGAAAATGAATAAATTGTATTGTACGTACTGCAAGTTTCATTAACTTATTTTCGTCAAAATTTGTACGCAGTTGACAATTTGTTAAAGTTATAACATCAGTTTATTTCGCCCTATCAACTTTTTTATTTCAATTCTTATTTCAATTTAAGGAATGTTTTCCTGAATTCAAAGACATAAGCAAACAGTATAAAGAGCAAACATGGAAAGCTATTATTGAAATTAAATTTATAAGCCTTATATCATTGTACAGATACACAATTGATCGCATACAATTAATTACATAATTAATATTCTTTAAGAGAACTTATAAGATCAAAGAATTAAAATAAGTAAAAAACACCATAAAGGTAGGTTTAATAAATAGAAATAAAAATTAGCTCTGTAACTAAAGCATTGTGTTTGTATCAACTTTTGTGTTCAGTTAATGAACGCTTTGCTTGTTTGCTTGTTTAACAAATATATGATTTGCTTTCTCAAAGAGAGATTATGTAAGAGGCACTTATGTAATGATTAAATAATTTTATTTAAATAATTGATTTCTTCCAAAATTATAAATTAATCAAATTTTCTAATAATATACTAGCATAATTCAATCTATTATTCCAAGAATATGTTTGTTGGAATACATAAACGTCAAATGTAAAATTTGATGAGTTATTTTAATAAAATAACAATTTAGTACTAGTTAATAACTGTAACTAAACAAAATTTGATGATTTTTTATTCGAAGGCACTATTTATTTATTAATTCAATCGATTCGCGTTTACACGACGAATAGTTTTTCTTTATGCATTACGGTTTAATTAAAATTATTAGAAGTTACAGTTAAAAAATGTTAAACTTAATATTTTTTCAAATCCTTGTGAATTATTTGAGATATTCACGAAGAGAATAAATCTACCTTTCATGACTTTACCCATAAATAATCTCCAGATATTGTGACGACAAGAAAATTGTAACACATACACATAAATCCGGACAATTGTGCAAAACATCATATATTAGATATATTTCTTTCTCGTAGAGGGAGGTTTGTAATCACCTAAATCTTCAAA
Source organism: Andricus grossulariae (assembly GCA_011634705.1). Classification (NCBI taxonomy): domain Eukaryota; kingdom Metazoa; phylum Arthropoda; class Insecta; order Hymenoptera; family Cynipidae; genus Andricus; species Andricus grossulariae. Next base: position 20,364 of record JAABKJ010007207.1, read on the forward strand.
TATAATTTTTACACATATTTCGATATAATTCGACCCCAGAAGTTCAAAAATACAATTTTTGTAAATGCCTGTGTGTGTAACTTTTTTCTTTTCACCATATCTCGAAAAGAAAGAGAGCTATGATCATGAAATTTCGTAGAGTTGTAGCTGCGACTGATATCCAGGTCTGATAGGATTTTGAGCTAGGTCGGCTATTCAGAAGTAGCTTATTTACGTTGAGAGATTTAAAAAAAAATATCTTTTTTATATGACAAAATCTTTTTTGATATTCAAAATTCAACAATACGATATAAAGCATATTTGTTCGCGTCTTTAAGCGCATAGAACGACCTATTGTTGAAACTTTTATGACCTACCAGTATTGATTTATGAAGTTTCAAAATATTGTGTTATTCTATTTATGTGAGAAAAACTTTTTTGTTATTTGAAATACGACAATACTAAACGGAGTGTATTTGTTCGCATCCTTGAGGCGCATCGATTGACCTATTGTTGAAAACTATATGACCCGCCTGTACCGATTTATGAAGTTTCAAATAAAATTTGTGTATTCTGTTTATATGAAAAAAAACGTTGTTTATATTAGGAATACTACAGTACTGTATCTGATATGTTTGTTCGTGTCTTCGAGACACATCGAATGACCTATTTACAAACCTTCTTACGATCTAACAATACCGATTTATTAATTTTCACAAATATATTGTTGTTCTTGTTTATATGAGGACAACTTTTTTACATTCTCATTCATGAGAGTGTAATGTAATCGTCCAAATTTGCGATCTCTGGTTTTTAACGGATCTTTAC
>JAABKJ010007208.1:0-21169 GCA_011634705.1 Andricus grossulariae
CGTGCTGTGCCGGGAAAATCCGAGATTTCCCGTGATCTGGGAAGCTCACTCTCACGAGAGCCACCGTGCCGTGCCGGTAAAACTTGGTTTTCGAAAGCTGTAATCTCGTGAGGGTGGTTTTTCGGGCGGGGGGTCTGGAATTTTCGAAAGCAATAAAAATGATGGTGAAAGAAAACCCTCTGGCAAAGGTCAGGAACCGGGCCGGAAAGCTGCGAGAAACAAAGATCGGTGGTTCGGAGATGTAGAGCGCGGGGTTACCGGGGTTTCCCCGGAGAATGAACGATAGGAGGGGCGCCACTTTGGCCAGATTTTAAAAGAGGCGACGCGACAGGCGCTCGCCATTCGAGCTCGAGCCCGCTACTTACCAAGGTAATCGTCGTTATGATTTTTCAATTTCGAATAAAACTGATTTTGTGATTTTAAAACAACCGATTTTATTTTAACCCCATCCATAGACGATTACATCATCCCTTTGTGTTTGAAATATCCACTATTACATTTTTAGTTGAAAATTAATTTTTTTTTCATAGAAAATTAATTTTTTCAATTGAAAATTCAACTATTTCATTTTTTGGCTGAGAAACGATCTCTTTAGAATGAAAATTAAAGATTGAAAATTTAACTATTTTGTTGAAAATTATTATTTTATTTTATTTTAAGGTAATTTTCTACCTGAAATTGTTAGCTTCTACTAACTAATTTTTTTTTAATTGAAATTTCTCCTTTTTTAGTGAAAAACTTCGGTTTGAAAATTCAACTATTTGTTTGAAGTAATTATTTACTGAAAATTTATCTTTTTTAGTTGAAAATACAGCTATTTATTTGAAAGTTTATGTAAAAAATTAATCTTCTTGGTTGAAAAATCGCCCTTTTGCTTAAAAATTCATCTTTGTAGGTTTTTTTTGTAACTTTATTCTAAAAAAAAATCAATTATTTCGTTAAAAATTCAACTCTTTTTGATTGAAATTTAAACTTTTTTATTCAAAATTCGATCATTTGGTTGAAAATTCATCAATTTGGTTCAAAATTCAATTATTGTGTTGAAAATTTAATTACTTTACTGAAAATTAAACTTAAATAAGCTTAAAAGGCGACAACTCAGTCAAATTTCAACTAATTCTAATCAAAAAGAGATTATTACACATGGAATTGAACTCACTTTGATGATACCAACAGAAACAAATTATTCGATTAAAAAATGTCATTAAATTGTCGTTAAAGTTTGATGAATATGAAAATTTGACATATTTTAGATTATTTTTTCACAATGGAAAATTGAACATTTACTAGAAGACGGTTTTTGACCATAAAATCAGATTTGGGGTGCATTTGCGAAATTTTGCATATGACACATTTTCAGAAAGGTACCTTGAAAAATTCATTTTTGTCCTGGAAAACTGGGAAAAGTCCTGAAATTTTGGTTTGCAGAAACGCTAGACACCCTGGGTTTGTTTTCAAGTATTTTTCTTACATTCAGTATTTTACCTATGTTTGAGGTCATAAAAGTAGCTTTTATGATTACTAAAATTATTTAATAATTGTTTATATGTACAATTTTACGAGTTTTATTATTTTGTTTCATAGAATGCCAATACATTATTTCTCACGCGGATTGTATAGACGAAATACTTATCAATTTTCTATATTTCCCTGCAGATGAGCAGGTAAGCCGAGCCGGGGAACGTCATTTATGTATTCAAGCAAACATACCGTTTCACCTTAAGATGGGAAGATGGATTCTTACGACCTGGTGGAGGGGGATCATACACAAGGCGATACGCAGGAAGACCCCGATTTACCGGAAAGTCCGGCCAATAGCGAAACAGTCTTTAACCGGAGCCGCGTTTGAAGGGCTGAAAGAGGGTAAGAATAGGCGACCTAGGGGCAGTCTGGGCGTGACAATGGCCAGCTACCGAGTTGGGCAAACGACCTATCAGGGGTAGCCCTCAGGGCAATTCTAAGGGAATTACCCCTAAACACAGGTGGGGAAGACGAGGTATTACGCGAACGAATGGGACGGTACTTAGCGCGTCAAGGGGGTAACCAGGCGGTATCCTGGTACCCAGAGGACGAGGACCCCCTGGGGCACGTATTACCACATCAAGGGACCGAACAATTAGTATCGGGCCCACCTGAGGCTCCAAGGCAGCGAATTGAGTTTCACCAACCCTTTAAAATGTTTGAAATGACACCCCATGGGCACCGACTATGGCCAGGGATGGGGGGGGGTGACCAAGTTTTGAGGGGGGCTATGTCACCAACCTACACCATGCCGACGGATAGCCCAGGAGGCGAATCCCGCTCTCATAGATACCCTGGCAAGAGAATCAGGTGATACTGGCGCTACTTGAGGCGAATTAGACATCAGCTGTATCAGCGAATGAAGGCCCTTCGTTACCGCTACGATTAAAAGTGAAGGAGCCCCCAAGAGAGGACAAAGGGCTTACCTTGCGAGTTTTTGCGACAGCGTGAATTGGTAATACCCCTAAGGTCCTCGCGCTCATTGATGGAGGGGCATCCCGAACAGTAATGGGAAATATTGGCTTGGTTATAGCAGAATAGTACAAGGCAACATTGCACACGCCACCGAACCAAGCGGTTATGACTGCCGACGGTATTGTCAGCCAGTTCCAGGCTACGTGTTATCTCGCTATTGAAATCGATCGTGTTTCGCGAATGATGAAGATCCATATTGTCCCGAGCACGGGAGAACAGGTATTGTTGGGTATGGATTTCATCCATCAGACCAGTGTTGCGGCTTTAGAGAAATAACAGCTGAGGAGCGACAAGAACTCGACACGCTAGTTGCTGGGATAATTAAGCCCCCTCCTGAGGTACTTCCAGCAACCGATTGCATCACTCATAGCATAGACGTCGGGGGGCACCCACCGATAAAACAGAGGTATTATCGAGTGTCCCCGAAGGTCCTGAAAAATATGCAAGATCAGGTGACTCGAATGTCAGCAGAGGGAATAGTAAAGTCGTCGAAGAGCGGATGGTCCAGTCTCGTAGTAATGGCCCGGAAGTCCGACGAAACGTACAGATTTTGCGTAGACTACCGTAGGCTCAACAAAGTTGCTAAACAGGATGCGTACCCCTTGCGAAAAATGGATATGATCTTTGAGCAACTCCGCGCCGCGAAGACACTAGGGAGTACACAGCATTTACAGTCCCTGGAATGGGGCTCTTTTAGTTCACAAGGATGCCCTTCGGACTGTCAGGAGCCCCTACGATATCCCAGCGGCTGGTAGACTCCCTCATAGGGCCGGACATGGAGCCTAACGTCTATGCGTACCTCGATGACATAGTCATCGCCAATGAGACGTGTAAAGGCTACCAGGAATGGGTAGATGGAGTAATAGACCGCTTACAGGGTGCCGGACTGATCATAAACTCAAAGAAAAGCGAATTCGAGAAACTGACTGTACGATATCTAGAATTCCTAGTGAATCAGAAGGGTTTGCAAGTCGATCCGGACAAGGCCGAGCATCTTTTCTCCTACGCAGCCCCAAGGACAATAAAGCAACTGAGACGGTTCTTGGGGATGGCGTCGTGGTACCGTCGCTTTATACCGGACTTTGCGACTGACGCGGAACCACTGAATAGACTGCTTAGAACGAACGTCCCATGTGAATGGGGAACCGAACAGGAAAGCGCGTTCGCTAAGCTTAAAGAACAAATTGCGACGGAACCGATTTTGAGATATCCCGACTTCAAAGTCCCGTTCGTACTCGGGACCAACGCGAGCGATTTTGTCCCCGGGGCAGTCTAGACGCAGATGCAAGATGGCGTTGGAAGAGTGATCGCTTTCGCCAGTAGGACGATATCGGACGCGGAAAGAAAATACTTGTTCACGGAAAAAGAATGCTTTGCCTTGATCTGGTCGGTTAGAAAATTCCGCCACTACCTGGAGGGGTTTCATTTCACGGTAATTACCGACCACAGTTCTTTTCGATGGTTGCATAATCTCCATAATCCAACTATTCGATTGGCGCGATGGGCACTTGACCTTCTCGAATACGATTACGAGGTTGGAACATCGTTGACGGAATGTTACATCAACTCCGTCCTAATCCATTAATAGACCCGGTAATTGAAGACCTAGGGGCATGGAGGTTAGTAGTACCAGGCGAGGGAAGATAAGAAGTCTTTGATGCGGTGCATAACGATCCACAAGCCGCACATCTAGGAATTGACAAAACATACCGGAGAGCTTCGGTTCAATATTACTGGCCAGACATGTATCGCGACATTTCTCTGTGGGTATGTTCGTGTGACATCTGCCAGCGAATCAAGGCTGATCAGAGAACTGTGCGGACCTAATGGGCCGCAGGGTAATGCAGCAGTCTTGGGCCGTATTGGCCACCATATTCTGAACCAATGAGGGGCACCAGAAGTGCTCGTTTCGGACAACAGAACAGGGTACGTCAACCAAGCGTTTCAAGGCTTGGTAGAGACTTACGGATTCCGCCATTCGTTCACTCCAGTGTATCACCCACAGGCGGACCCTGTGGAGCGAGTGAATCGGGTCCTCAAAACGATGATCTCAGCATACGTAGGTCAAGACCACCGGCAATGGGAAGAGTGCCTTAAGGATTTTAGGTTCGCCTACAACACGGCCGCACACAGTACCACGGGCGTCAGCCCAGCCTACTTGAATCTGGGTAGGGAACCAAAATTTTATAATAGCATGCGCCGTATAGTGGAAGATCCACCCGAATTGCCCCTACCTGAACACGACGAGTGGAGGCACAGAATGGTTAAACTGAAGGAGCTTCAAGATCTGGTCTCCTTACACCACAAAAATGCGTTCGATCGTCAGAAGGTAAACTAAGACAAAAGGCGGAGACACGCGGTGTTCAAGTAGGTGTACGAGTTGGGGCCCCGAAAGGGGTATTTGACAGTGAGCAAGATAGTCGACAATGCTCACGAAATGAAATTTCCCCTTCCCACAGCCGCAGGGGAATACTACCGGCAGGAACACAGGCAAATATGCCAGATGATTCAGGGTGTAATTGGGATACTGCACCAGGAAGCCAGAGACATCCCCCTACAGCCAGCCCTGGATGGCTCATCTTCTCGGGGACAGCAGGTGTTGACCGGACGCGGCAACCCCAACCGGATCGCCAGGAGAGAGACCATCGCCCTACCGGGTCCACTGGCAGCCGAGGGTGTGTCCAATTCAGAAGCAGAAATCAGGGAGCCACTCGTCGAATCCACGGTACACCGGACGAGAGGAGTCGAGGAGGAGATCCAAACACGCAGGGAACAGGTCGGAATGGCCAAAAACCAGACTTACTTGCCGCGCGGAGAGGCAGGCCCGAGTCGGAGGGACTCAAGGTCCAGTAGGGACAGCCTGGCGAGATCCCGGGAAATAGAAGGGGCAAGCGACGGTTCTTTGGGCACGAAGAAGCGCAACCGGCCGCCCAAGTACCTCCGGGAATGGGCCGTCGACAACAGTCCAGCCGAGAGGCAGTAGCGGCGGGGATCGAGGAGGCCAAGCGCGACCGCGAATTGTCCGAAAGCAGACGCTTGGAAGAGGCCAACAATAAGGCTCACGCAGAGGCCGAGCAACACCAGACAGAGAAGAAGGACCGCCGGCACCAAGTGCGGAGGGCAAGGACACTGCCAGGGGGTGTGTCCCACAGTTTGCGTTTGCTGTGGGTGACAACCCCAACAAGAATGTAGGGTGGCAATCAAGTGTGGTCGAGTTAGAACCCACGAATAAAAGTATGGTACCCAAACTGTTGTCCTTCTCAGGCAAATATGAGGAGACCTGGTAGAGGATTTCAGGAATCCAGTAAAAAGTAGGTTTTTTTTTCTTTTTTTCTCTGTCCTGTCACGTAATTCCTAAGGTTCCCTGTTAGAAGGAGTCACACTGAAGTGAGGGCTGAGAGGACTGACGGAGGCAAGGTATAGCCACCACGCGAGTAAACCAAGCCTGTAGGCTTCGGCTAAGCCTGGAAGAGTTGTAACATAGTTTCGTACAATGGAATTCGAAAAATGTGACATAACTTTCCAGGGAATCGCCAAAGCCGTACCTAACCTCCGAACGGGAGGATAGGATGACTGAAGTAAACTATAAAAGATTAGGCTTACCGTCCAGCCAAGAGTCAGGCTTAAGTTAAGTAGAAATCAGTAAACTTATCCTTACAATTGTTTATTAACCAACCCCAGACTCTCAGGGCATCCTCTAACAGGTAGGCTTGCAATTTGGTATCTAAGTATATGCGGTTTGTACGTAGACCGAACGACGAACTGACAGTTGGTAAATATAGGGCAGACGATGTGAGTAGTCTCAAACCTTGTAGCCACCAAAGAACCAGGAAGAGAGGACGGAATATAACCGACACGGCGCAGCAGTCCCGCGCAAGTACCGAGAGAGCAGCATAGTCCGGCCACCACTGCATCCAGCGACCAGTGGCGAGTACCAATACCAAGTCGATCGTCGTGTCAGACCGAGCCAACCCTGCTATGTCACATCGTTAAGCTCCGCTTGCAGCGCCGAACGCAGTACGTAGTAGACTCGACGAACCCTGCACCACGACGTGGCTAGGCGACCCTGCACTACTAAGGCCCAGAAAACCGCCATGCTCGAGACGGAGCGTGAGTACCAATGGGGAAGATGAGTAGCCCAGCCAGAGGACCCAATAAGCGTGCAGCAATGGTACGAAGGCACCCATAGGTCGGGATCGACAAACCAGCCTTTTCTACTGTAACCAACCATCGACGGCCTGGCCACGAAGGAAGTACGGGTCGAAACGAAAGGAACGGAAGGAAGCGGAGAAAAGCACTCAGAGACACGGACGGTACTCTTGGCTTGGCGGCGGTGTGGCTGGACGGTCCGCGGTGACCAGGAAAACGTCGTGCCCATTTTCAATTAAAGAGAGGTAGACAGAATTGAGAAGGATGGCTGAAACAAAAGAAGACCTCGCGAGGCCTTCTAGACTTTTGCTCTCAGCCCGTACTGTTTTATGCCTTCGGGCAAGTGTTTAATTTCACGCGGTTAACAGTTAGCGTCAGTGCCGCGTGGGTTATCCGAGGCCCCCTCGCCACCCGGAAAGCTCAGACACGCCCGAATCAGAGCTCGATAGTAGTAAATCGAGGCTGGCGTCTCGCAATCCGAACCGTGGATGATAACACGCTGATAGACACGCGAAATGGCGTGGTATAAACGCGGGGGCCTTGGGTGGCCGTAACGAAATGTGACAGGTTGGCTCTGTGACGTGGTCTGTCGGTTCCGCGTATACAAATTAATAGACTCGACGCGAATTTAAATCTGTACCAGTGTTATGAAATGAACTTTTATTAAATTGTTTATTTTTTTAGTCCTCGTGCAAAATTAAACTTCTCTCTCACTCACGCGATTCCCACTCCTATCGTTTGACTTGTGTGGTATTGGGGGTGAGTTGGTTGAACTGTCAAGCGCGACGGGGCCAGGACCAGCGGGGCTCGGATAAGGTAATCTATCTGGTGCCTGGATTAAAAAAAAAGAATCAACGTGCTTCGTGGGTTGTTCGTAGGTCAGAAGGATGTGACCCACGAACTCGGTTATTCCGGTAATGGTGTCGCGGTCAACAGGTAAGTCGCAGCCATTTTAGGTAACCTGTTTTTCCATCCTGGCCCTGCCCCGGCCATGCAGTGGTTAACTGTTTGTACGCGGAATATTTGTAAAAACACGTAACAGTATGTAGCAACGATCAGAGTGTCAGTAATCGATTCCAATGAAACTTTGCTGCGTTGTAGGGTACAATAAAGTAAAAGATACGTATACTTTTTTATCTGCGGAAAAACATTTTAAAGGGGATAAGGACCCCTGAAATTCACCCTTCAAAAGTTTTTTTTTTTCAGAATTCCACTTTTATTATGCAAATTTTTTAAAAACTAATTGGCAGTAGTTTATTATCGAACGAAGATATTATATACAATATTCGAGGGGTTGACAAGTCGACCGATAGGGTGTACACCTACTTCTGACTTCAAGATACGTCAGGATATTTCAATGACTTGAGAAGATTTCACTGACTTTAGAAGATTTCAAGTGACTTCAGGAGAATTCAAGTGACTTCATGTGAACTCACATGACTTTATGTGAATTCAAATGACTTCAGATATTACAGGAGATTTTAAGTGACTTCAGGAGGATTCAAGTCACTTAGTGTGAATTTACATGACTTCAGATATTTCAGGAGAATTCAAGTGAATTCAAAGGGGCCGTCCATATAACAGGTGGGCAATTTTTTAATACGGTTTTTCTTAAAAACATAAGCTTAATGGTACAAAATAAGAAGTCTGAATAAAAAGTAGTGAACATTTTTTGAGGTTGCCATGTGTTTCTGAAAAGAAATCCGCAGATTCAGGAGAATGCGGGTCCACGTAAGGGTGCTCCCAAAATACATTGGAAAATTATTTTTTCGAATTTTCATGCATATCGCCCACAAATTTGGTTGAATCGTCAATGTGAGGTGAATCGAGTTGAAACTCAACATTGCTCTTGACAATCAGCTTTAGAATACAAATGAACAAATAATATTTTAATATCACCCCCATAAGTTTGTTTTATAGGGTCCTAAAAACCGCATAAGTTAAAAATTGGATTTTGCGAGTTGCTGGCGCTAATAATAATTTTTTGCGGTTTTTTAAATACAAATTGTTTCTAATACATAAAGTACTACTGTCCACTGATAATTATTAGGTTTTTATATGAATTTTTAAAATAATTTAGTATTGTTTTTAGCAATTTTCTCTAAGAACAGAGTTAGAAAGTCGCGGTTCTTCCGGATTTTATAATTGGAGTGAGGTAATAATTAATTCAAGTACACAAACATAATTGGTTAACTAATTAATTTTTATTTTTAATAATATTATTTTTGTAGAATGATAGAAAGTTGCGTTTTTTCTGAAATATATAACTTTTTCTCAACTTTTCACGTAGGGTAAGGTTCTGAGAGTTAAAAAGTCAAAGAAAAGCTCAATATTTCGGGGGAAAAATCCACCTTTTATTATTACTTTTAAAGAAGGTAGTTATGAACTATATTTTATTTTGTAAACAATTATGTTTGGTAACTTGCATTACTTATTATCTCACTGAGTAAAAAGTGGACAAAAAGTTAGGTATTTCAGAAAAAACGCTACTATCTAGCATTACTATAGGTGAAGATAGTTAAAAACAATAATAATTTGTTTTAAAAATTATGTTTGTTAAATTGCATTAACAATTACTATTACTATTATTAGTTCAAAAGTGGACCAAAATAATGGAAAATTTAAGGAAAGACTGCAACTTTCTAGCTTCATTCTAAGAGAATATTATTATAAAATATAAATTCTTCAAATAATTATTTCTGTTAAATTTAATTGATTATTACCTTGCGCTAACTGAAAAGTTGGAAATCAGTTGAAAAATTCAGTTGAACCCGCGACTTTCTAACTCTATTCTAAGATTAAATGGCTATTAACAATAATAAATTGTTTCAATAATTCATTTAAACATCAAATTATCAGTATGAAGTAATATTGCATGTTTTAAAAACAATGTTTACTGAAAATAAAATTTACGAAAATGTCTTGCTTTCTTATGGAAAATACGTGTTAAACTATATGGGACTTGCGGAACCTCTGAATATTGTTTTTGTTTTAACGTATTTCTGTTTTGGTCGATTTGAACAGTTTTGCGGGCGATATGCATGAAAATTAAAAAAAAAAGGACTACCTTAGTCCTCGTGGACTTTAGATGGACCCCCCGGCCTTCCTCCTGGACAATCGTGGACTTCCCCCCCCCCCACAACTGTCCACGTAGTATATGGGTGGCCCTAAATGAATTCAGGTGACTTCAAGTGACTTCACATGAGTTCACGTGACTTCATGTGAATTCATGTGACTTCATGTGCATTGAAATGACTTCATGTGAATTCAAATGACTTCAGATATTCCAGGAGATTTCGAGAGAATTCAAGTGACTTCAAATTAATGCAAGTAACTACAAGTGAATTCAAGTTACTACAAGTGAATTCAAGTGAATTCAACTGATTTCAAGTGACTTCAGATATTTCAGGTGATTTCAGATATTTCAGGAGACTTCAGGAGATTTCATTACATGTGTACACCTGACTTCATGAGTTTTCAACTCCTCGTCTGAGATTATCTTTCCGATGAATCTTTTCTATGATGCTTTGCGAATTCCAAATATTTATTGATTAATTGAACAATTTTCATAAACAAATTCTGAGATTGGCTATTTTGCAAGGAATGAGCTCAATTTGGTTACGGAATTAACAAATAATGTGTATCTATTTATTTTTTGCTACGATACATTGCAAATTTACAAGAAAAATTAATTATTCAAAGAATTTTAATAAACTAGTTTAGAGTTTGGCTATTCTTCAACGAAAATGTTCAATTTTGTTACTTAATAAACTATGAACATTTTTCCGATGAGTTTTTTAATGATAATTTGCAAACTAGGCTTAATTTGTTTTCGGATTCTAATAAGAATGTCTTTCCGTTCAAAATCTGCAAATTCACAAGAATTATTAATTATTTAAACAACTACCATAAACAAATTCAGAGTTTGGCTATTTTTTAACAAATGAGCTAAATTTGTTTTCGGTTTCAACTAAGAATGTCTTTGATTTAAACTTTTCTATGCTTTGCAAGTTCCCAAGATTAATAATTACAGTCAACTTTCATTTATTCTACTGGCCTTGAAACGTATCCGTTCCGTTATTCTAAGACTGTAGGGGCCCCCACCTTTACCGCGAGTGGGCAGATTCTTTTTATCAAGCGACTTTCATTGGCTGCCCCGTTCTTGCATCGATGGATCGCCTGTATGCAACTTTTTTAACTGAAAAGCGCGGGAGATTTGAAATCAATAATACTCGTAATACAAATAAATACACTCAATATTCCTAGAACTGCTGGCCCACGCAGTTTCTCAGCGCGTAGGGCGAGAAGGTCCGTTAGTCGGCTTTCATGCATAATTGCTTTTTAAGTGTTTTTGTTGGCGTGCGACAATTCGCCAACTAATAATCAATACTATAGAATCAAAAAACCACGCAAATATTTCGCGGAATAGTGAGTTCTGTGGCATGGCGTCGATAGGTGGAAATGTCAGCCGTCAGGAAGGTTAGTACATGTTACTGCAATTGCATACGACGTTTTGGAGAAAATCGACGAAACGTAAAGGTCAGTTATAAAGGTCTGCATAACAATCTTTTCAAGTGTAGAATGCATTTGCGCAATTCCATTTCTTCATCCTTTTATCTGTTGAAGACCTTTCAGTTTCACGAAATACAAGCAACTGTCCGAAATTTGAGGTTAGAGTACCACTAACCTGACATTTGGGATATTTTATTTTATTTCGTGAAACTGAAAGTTCGTGAATCGACAAAAGAATGGAACATGACTTTATGACTTTATTGAATCGATATATTTCCATTGAAGTAATAACGCGACAGTTCTTCCTCCAACGAGGAACCGCTGCTGCTTTTGTCACGATATTTGTCCGTTTCCTGATTAAAATAGTCAATTAAAATGTTTTTCTTCGTCTTTTTCGGAATTTGAAATTCCTTGAGCAAGCCCGATCAGAAATCGTGATTACCTATCTTAATCGATCCTATTCCGTTAAAAAATTCTTGAGTATTTTGTGGAATCCAAATTTTCAAACTTAAGAAATTTTAAGCTTAGAAAAATCGATTGCAGCCTCAATTTTGGTTTCTCATTTCGTTCTACAGTGAGCAGAAATTATAGTTCAAAAAAATGTAACTAGAAAGAGACTTTACAAAAATTTGGATTCTTTTTATATGAACTCTTCTCATTAAATAACTTACACATTACCCGTGTTCAAACGTTTCAAGCCTCATCCACAGAGTTTTCAGTAACACGTTAGAACGAGCAATTTCATTCTTTTTGAGAAGAAAAGCAAATCTTTTGTCTAAACAAAAAGCCGCTGGGAAAGCATCACACTAAAAAATCTGAGGTTCGCGAGATTCCCACCCCTTACCCTAAACTCAACCCTTACTAAGTTTCATATAAATTTACCAATTTAATAACATATTCCAAATTTGAGTCAACTTTGGACACTCAATGTGTATTCTAAGACTCCAAAAACCCATTGGTTATTAATTACATGGAACTCTACCGATTTAATAAAATTTTCAAAATTTGAATAAAATTTTGTAATTTTGGCCCTAAATTTGTATTTTAAGATTTGAAAAACCAGCTGGTTATGAATTTCATGAAAATCTGCCGATTTAGTAAAATTTTCAAAATTTAAGTGAAATTTTTGCCCTAAATTTGTTTTCTCAGACTCGAAAAACCCACTGGTTATGAATTTCATGGATATCTACCATTTTAATAAAATTTTCAAAACTTGAGTCAAATATTGATATTTTGACCCCAAATTCGTGTTCTGTGCCTCGAAAACCCCCTTTGTTGTGACCTTCAGTTCGTATTTTTTTACTCGAAAACCCACCGTTTGCTGACTTTCATGGAAATTTACCAAGTAAATAGAATTTTCAAATTCTGAGTTAAATTTGTGTATTTTTGAATTTCTAACCCATAATTATGTACTGTAATCGATAAATTATATAATTCATAAACAAATGCTAAAGTAATTTCACACTGCATTGCTTATGAGCATACTCTGCTTAAAATTGCAAATAGGATCCGATAGAACCCGGATAGAAGCCGGATAGACCTTGTATACGGGCTTAACCGGGATCTATCCGGGTACTTATTTAATATCCAGAAATTATTTGGGTCCATCTGGGTTCTCTGGGAACTCCGGAATTGATTTTCTCAAAGGTCAAAAGAGCGTTTATCCGGGGCTATCCGGGACAGATTAAAAGCATATGACTGAAAAAAGTAACAAGTTCCATTATGTACGCTTGAACGTGTCTATCCGGAAACTATTCGGGATAGAAAACCCGAATTTGATTTTCTCTAAGACCAAAAGGGGCGTCTACTTAGAAAAAATCCGGGAGCATTAAGACTATAAAAAGAAACAGTTTCGACCAGGTACACTTGACCGGGTCTCTCCCGGAACTATCCGGGGTGAGAAATCTAAAATTATTTTTCTCAAAAGTCAAAAAAGGCGTCTAGCTGGGTCTATCCGCGACAAATCTGGAAGCATTATGACTGGCAAAAGGAACAATTCCGACCATGTACGCCTAAACGGGTCTATCCGGGAACAATCCGGGTGGAGAAATCTGAAAATGATTTTCCCAAAGGTCAAAAGAGGCGTCTATCCGGGTCTATCCGGGTCAAATCTGGAAGCATTATGACTGGAAAAAGGAAAAAGTCCCACTTTGTACGCTTGAACGTTTCTATCCGGGGTAGAAAATCCGAATTTGAGTTTCTCTAAGATCAAAAGAGGCGTCTATCCAGAACAAATCCGGGAGCATTAAGACTGGAAAAGGAAACAACTTTGGCAAGGTACAGTTGACGGGGTCTCTCTGGGAATTATCCGGAGTGAGAAATCTGAAATTGTTTTTCTCAATGGTCAAAAGAGGCGTCTATCTGATTTTTTTCGGAAAAATCTGGAAGCATTATTTCTGGAAAAAGGAACAAGTCCAACTATTTATGCTTAATCGGATCTATCCGTGAAGAATCCGAGTGAAGAAATCTGACAATGATTTTCTCCAAGTTCAAAAGAGGCGTCTACCCGGGTCTATCTGAGACAAATCTGGTAGCATGCTAACTGAAAAAAAGAACAACTCCGGCAATGTACGCTTGACCGGGTCTATCCTAAAACTATCCGGGGTGAGAAATCCGAAGTTATTTGTTTCAAAGATTAAAGGAGGCGTCTATTCTGATCTATGTGTGACTATATCTGGCTTTAAAGCACAGATTGGAAACAGAAAACGAAATATTCGCCATATGTATTAGCACGTACAATAGTAAAAAATCCCTCACGGCAATAGAATATACTGGGATATCCCATTTGATCACATTTATCTCCCAGGTTGTCCCAGGGATAACCCGTCGGATATCCCGCAAGGCGGAAATTGGGATATCCTCGGGATATCCAGGATATCTCTGGGACGTTTCTGGGATTTTCAAATGTCTCAAGTAGGGTATATAAAAAATTATTATATCCTACTAGGAACATTTGCATATCCCAAGAACGTTCCAGGGATATCCTGGGGATATCCAAATTTCCGCTTTGTGGGATATCCGACGGGTTATCCCTAGGATATCTGTACAACTTTTCCTTTGAGTCTGTTATTTGAATAATCTCCCTTATTTCCTACTTTGAATAAATGAATTATCTCAACATGATCGAACGCAGTATGTTAAGCGTCTTTTTCTGTGCAACTCAAAACCACTTTACTAACATTTAGGTACACGACTTCTGATAAAGCAATTTCTTCATAGTGTAGTGAATGTAATATTTGAATAAATTTGTTATTCCTTATATAAAAGAGGCCTCTCCTCCGACAGAAATGATGCTACCTCATTTCTGGAAAACAATGATTCGCAGTAATACAATACGTTAGACGATTGAACCATTTCTGATACGCGGCTTTGAACAATATCTGCTCCTATCGTATTTTTTGCCATTTGAGTATAGATACCTTTAGGTCCGTGTACACATTCCTTTAAATAGTAGATAACTTTTTCCGATGAAAATGACGAAATAGAGGTACAGTGCCGGTTCTGGACGATATGTGCTGTAAAAGAAAGACCCCCCCCCCCGTCGTCTGTGTTTTATTTGATAGGTATTAAGGAATTTAATATAAAAACAGTGGTATCAAGTTACATAGAATTCAGAGAAATGTTTTCAAAGTGGTAGCATGTTACACGTGCATTACTGATAAAATGACGCAATGTTACATGCTTTTATGCAAGTTCAAACAAGTTTCGCTTGTACACTCACGCAAATCGCAGACGTCGGTGATATACGTCTCATATTCAAGCCCATCATCCCTTTAATCAATGCCGCCTATGTGATATAAAACTGCACCGGGAATTTTTAAAATAAACAAAGGTGTCATATTATATTACAGTCATAAGGAAAGGACCGTTTTATCACGTACAATTCTAAGAAATTATGATTGATACCCTAAAGAATGTATAAGCAATAGCAATATCGGAGCTAAATAAACCCCCGCACAACCCAGTGGGCACAAAATTGGACGACGTGTTTACGACATCGTTACGACATCTTTACGACAAATTTAAGACATCCTATGTCCATGTCGTTAATATTTCTTTACGATATCGTAAAGATATCGACAGATCGTACGACGTATTTACGATATCGTAAAGAAGCATGGACATAGGATTTGTAAAGCTGTCGTAAAGATGTCGTAACGATGTTTAAGGACGTCGCAAAATTTGGTGCCCACTGGGAACCCTTAGCTTCTTCCCAGTGGGCATAAAATTTGATGACATCGTTACCACAACTTTGCGACATCCTATGACCATGCCGTTAAGGTGTCTTTACGATATCGTAAAGATATCTTCAGATCGTACGATGTATTTACGATATCGTAAAGACACCTTAACGACATGGACATAGGATGTCGTAAAGTTGTCGTAAAGATGTCGTAACGATGTTGTAAAAAGGTCGCCAAATTTTGTGCCCACTGGGTTCAGTTGATCATCAGCATATATGCGGAGCACTAAGAAGAATGTGGAGCTGAAGATTCGAATTGAATTATTTTTAAAAAACGTTCAAGAATTAAAACAGTTAATAAAAGTTTGTTCCAACGTTCATGATATATCTTGATGATATACATTGATGATATATAGATCTTCATGATATATCTCTACTTGCAACTAAGTGACGTGAATTTTTCTGAAGAATAATAAAAAATTTCTTAATAAATTTAAAACTTATATTTCTTGTGAAGTGAAGATTCTTATTGAAGAATGAAAAATGGACTTTACTAAACTCAACGAGGCTAGCTTCGTGCGGGATTTTCTTCCATCAAGAAGTTCAAAGATCGGGAAGTGAATAAAAGCCTGCAGATCATAGATGTCAGACAAGCAGCAACTAAATTTGGAATGAGAATTGTCATAGACATCGAAAATAAGTCTACAGTGTACCTTTCTCAAATTCTACAGAAACTTTTTGCTGAAGAGCAAGTCATATTTAATCGGTTTCAATAATAATTGTGTAGTTCAAAGCATTTCCCAGCGGGCACAAAATTTGGGGACGTCTTTACGACACCGTTACGACATCTTCATGACA
This sequence comes from Andricus grossulariae, assembly GCA_011634705.1. Lineage (NCBI taxonomy): Eukaryota > Metazoa > Arthropoda > Insecta > Hymenoptera > Cynipidae > Andricus > Andricus grossulariae. The sequence continues at coordinate 16,199 of JAABKJ010007208.1, forward strand.
AATTTACGACATCTTATGTCCATGTCGTTAAGGTGACTTTACGATATCGTTAAGACGTCGTACGATCTGATAATATCTTTACGATATCGTAAAGACACCTTAACGACATGTACATAGAAGGTCGTAAAATTGTCGTAAAGATGTCGTAACGATGTCGTAAAGGCATCAAATTTTGTGCCCACTGGATTGTTCATAAAATATTTTGGAGGACAGTGCGACGAGGTCAAATTTTCAGACAGTGCTTCCCTGCTTAAAATTTCGGACACAAGGCGGACAAAAAAACGTTTTTTATCCGTTTCTATTCTTAATCTTGTCCGGATTTTGTGTCCGAATTTAGTTCACAATTACACTTGAATTACATTTGGTTCTTGTCTGTCTGTTATCCGGTAATCCGAATATAATAAAATATTCACCAAGTCCAAAAGCGGTTCATGTCTGTGTCTACCCGGCTCTTATCTGGCATTAAAGAAAGAGACAAAGTGTTCAAGTTAAGAAGTGGAAATGGATCCGACCTTATCCGGCTTCTGCCCGCCAATCAGAACCAGAAATAATATTTATTTTCGTTTCTCAAGACCAAAAGCGGTTCCTGTCAGAACCTGTCCGGCTCTTATCTGACATGAAAAAAAGTGTTAAAATGTTTAAGTTAAGAAGTGGAAGTTGACCCGACCTTATCCGAACCAATTCGAACCAATTCGAAGTCATCCGAATCATTCCGGAATCTGTATTTGAACTTATCCAAATTAATTCGAACCAATTTAAAATGATTTTCAATCCAAATGAATCCAATTCAATCCGAACTCGGATTCATTCGGATTGAAAATTCAGGGTGGCCGTTTCAATAAAGGAAAAAAATTCCCGGTACTTTCCCGGTTTTTTTGCCGGTTCGAAAAAATGTTAAAGCTAAGCACTTGTTTCATTTGTAGTAATAAAAAATAAACTGCAAATTAAAGCACTCAAAATAGAACTCTTGAATTCTAAACTTTTAAAATTAAAGTTTGAAAATTTTTTTATTCCGAATTTTTTTATTCAAACTCAATAATTTACGCGTATGAAATGGAAGCTATTAAAACTTTTCAATTGTACGATTTCAAATGAAATACAGTTAAATTGTCAAATTTTAAACCTTTACCAATTTTACAGTTCAAACATTCAGATTCAGTTCAAAAAATATAAATCCACGTTATCATTTACAATACTTTAAATTTCAAAATGAATAAGAAAATGTGTAAATTTGTAAAATTATATCATTTTTAGCAAATTAAGCTAAAAAATAATTCAGATTTTTTTATTAAAACACTTTTTAAAGTAGAAGTTAAATCATTTTAATTTTGAGTAGATTCAAATCAATAATTGTTCCATTGTTATTTAAACATAACATTTGGTTTGGTTTAGAAATATTTAGAAATATTTTCTTAAAATTATTTTTTCAGTATAAAAAATAATTTTAAATTTTCCCAGAGATATCAAGAAAATTTTGTTATTATCTTAAAACCTTTCAAATGCCTTAAAAAGCCAAATGCTTTTATTTCAAAATTGTGAAAAATCTACATTTTATTTCAAAGGTTTTGAAATCTATTCAAATTTTCAGTTACATTGGAAATTTTTTCAAAGCCTCTAAATATATTTTTAAATGATTCGAATTTTTCCTATTAAAAAAAAATCCTGCCAAATTAAAAAAATTGCTTTAAAATTTTGATGGTTGATTATGAACCAATACGTTTAGATTATTACATTTTCCAATTAGGAAAAGAAACAATTGGTTATTTTTGTCTCTAATGAGCTGAAAGGTGAGATAGTTTGGAATTCTGTTTTTTTAATTGTGAATCTTTTTCATGCTCATTTTGCATAAAATTATTCATAATAAAATAGATTTCTTTTTGCTTTAAAATCTTCGAGTTTCAGTTTTGACAGTTTTCGAAATCTTTTGAAATCTATTTAAATATTCTCTTAAAAATTGCATAACAAAGTTCATATTTTAGCAAATTAAATTAAATTGTATGCTTGCAGTAAAAGAAAATAAAGTACTTTTAACATATTAAAGCAGCTTTTGATTTAGAGCCAGTTTCGGCTTAGAATCTGGATATTTGCTTTTCTCCACATTAGAGAATTGCCCTGTGACGCTCGAATTCTTCAAAACGGAGACAGTGAGAATTAATTTTGCCATGGCTCTAAGGAATTTGGTTGTAATCCTTTTCAATCGGTGCCTCTCTCTATCATACGCATTTTTGTCAATCCATTCACCACACCATGCATGTATCAACGAATATTAATTATTTCAATGTTAATACCATTCATTGGTATTAACATTGGTTGATTTGGTTCCTGCCAACATATTCAATATTACATAATTAATAAAATCATTGTAACCCTCTAAGCTGGGATAAATCGGGAAATTGAATGAAAAATATTACAAAAAAGTAAAACGCAGTAAAGAAAAAGATAAAAGTAACATTCGATAACTACGAAAAAGCAGTACCCTATAATTGTCTTCATAATTAATGCTTGCAAGATGATCCTGTTTTGCACCTAATTCTATTTTATTTGCAGTCTTTGGTGTTTTTATTTATGGGCCCCTTCCAAGAGTTGCGAAGATTGTCTCTTCCACGTAGGACTTGACATTTCATCAACAGTCTTTGAAATTTTTGGTGCAGACTTTTCTTCCATTGGTTTTGAAAATTTTGTTTTTGCCGAAAGACATGTCTTCGTCAAATCTATCTGCAATAATATTTCAAATTCATATTCAAATTTCTGCGCTTCATGAATTTCAGTCTGGAGAAAGAGATGAGTAGAATTTATTATAAAACCTCTTGAATATCTTTCAAATCTTCCAAAATAATTAAAAATCTTTAAAACCCTTCAAAATTTTGTTATGTCCTCATATCCTGTGAAATTATTAAAACCCGCAGAAAGCTCTTGAAAATTTATTTTATTCCCTAAATTTCTCTAGAAATTGGTTAAAATCCCTCACGATACCTTGAAATCTTTGGAAGTCATAAAAATCGATTAAAATATATAGAAATCATTGAAATGGTAGAATTTAAAAGACTAGACATTGTCTAATATTACGTAATCAAAATGGTTTAGTTTCAAATGCCTATAATTTTAAAAAGTTCAAGCACTAAAAATAGTATCTAGTTAAAAATTATTGAATGTACTATGTACAAACAATTTTAAAGGTTTTAAATTAAAAATAAAGAAATACCATTTTTTTGTCTTACAGAAAAGCTTAGATTTCTTCATTTAAGAAAAAGGAAGAGAAAGAGGTTTGTTTAAATTTTGATAAATCCTTACATTAGTTAACCAATAATGGAATAGTTTTATTTTAAGTTCAAAAAATTCATTTTCAACCGAAAAAAAACGAATTTTTAACGAAGCAGATAAATCTTCAACCAATAAAATGAATATTGTCAAAGTAGATCAACTTTTAACGAAGTAGTCGAATTTTTAATAAAAAAAAAGAGAAATTCTCAATAGCAAATTGAAGATCTGAATTTTTAAGTAAAAACGATAAATTTTCACTAAAAAATGGATTATTTTCATAGCAGCTGTCTTCTGTTCAGAATTTTATATACTTTAAAATCTTATACCTAAGTAACCCAGATTAACTGAAAATTGTAAATGAACCACTAAATTTTTCAATCGAAGTTTACACTTTTTTTGGTTTGCAGAAGTTCTTTGGCGAAGGAGAAACAATAGAATTGTTAGAATCATTTCCAACAGCCTTGCAATTCAAACTCCGGTCCATCAGAGTGCGTAATCCAGAGCGCGGAATTATCTTTATTCGGTCCTTCACCGACTCGTTTCCAATTATGATGGGTACATTGCTTGGATTTTTTTCTTGGATTTATACCTTCTTATTCTCAGTATTTTCTCTTCCACGAGAAGAGCTTTTATCTGATGGCTGTTTTAAGAGTACTGCAGATGCAAATTTAATTCTTAATATTCTACCACAAAGACGAATTTTCAAATAAAGAAGATACAATTTTCAAGCAAGAAGTTGAATTTTTCACCAAGAATATTAAAATTCTGTCACAATGACGAATTTTTAATAAAATGTATGAATTTTCAACCACATTGTTGAATTCTTGACTAAAAATATTAATTGCCAACTAAACGCAGAGTAGTCTAATTTTCAGTGAAAAATTAATTTAAAAAAAAAACTTTTCTACAAAATAGTTCAAATTTTAACCAAACAAATTAATTTTCAATTGTAATTATGAATCTTCAATAAAAAAATAACTTTCAAACCAAATAGTTGAATTTTCGACCAAAAAGATGTATTGTCAACCATAAGTATTAATTTGCAACCTAGAAAGACAAATTTTCAATTAAAAAAGAGAAATTTTCTACCCAAAATGGAATAGTGATATTTGCAGGTAAGAAAATTAATTTTTAAAAAAACAAACAAAAATGATTTGTGAATTAAAATTATGACAAAAAAAATAATTTCAAACAGCGTAAATTTTTAACCAAACACGGAGTAGAAAAATTTTTAGTAAAAAAAGAATCAATTTAAACCATAAAAAATAAAATTGCCACAAAATACTTAAATTTTCAACTAAAGAAATGCATTTGCAATCAAAAAGATTATTTTTTCACCAAATATATTAAAATTATGCCACAATGATGAATTTTAAATAAAATGCATGAATTTACAACCACATAGTTGAATTAATAACTACAAAATATTAATTTCCAACCAAACACGGAGTAGTCTAATTTTCAATTAATAAATAAATTTTTTTTAAATCTGCCCGCTGCGCGGGCACGTTCTCTTCCCGCGCTTCGCTCGCAAGTTTGAGCGCGCCTAGGGCGCGCGATTGTTAATTTTCGCGTTTCGCGCTTGATAATATATTTATCTCGCGCTTCGCGCTCGATGATGTGTTTACCTCGTGCTACGCGCTCGGTCTTTGTATTTCCCCCACATTTGCGCCCAGACCTTTTAAAATTAAAGGTCAAATCATCGACAAC
>JAABKJ010007209.1:0-21169 GCA_011634705.1 Andricus grossulariae
CCTGCGCGTTCGATTGTTTTGAACCGCACTTACTACAACTATGTTTGGTGTTATCATTGTTGTTCCCACGAGCAGCTGGGGAAAAGGGTACGTCAATCCTTGTAGAGCCCCGCATGCAAGGATAAGGTTGCATACTCTGAGAGGTCACCCGGTATCCCAGAGTCACCGTTTGAGACACCTCACTCAGGTGCCATTCAGCGTTCGGCACGGTTTTTACGCCTCCCCTTAGGGGTTGATCCTTCGGCACCATCCCTGGATAATTGTCCGCGACTGCTTATTAATTATTTTAACCATATTCAGCAGAAACCCTACATATTTTTTTAACGGGTAATTTGTACCTTGCACAAATACATTTCAAAACTATGAAATTTAGCTATAATAGCCGAGAATATAAAAGTTCTACGGCTAGTACTCGGAAGAATTCTAGTCTCGTTTGAAATTTTGTTATTTAATTTAATTTTAAGGATTGCTAACTTCAATAGCAACTTAAACTCTAGATGAGATATTAGCCTAGAATATGAGAGTTCGACGGCTAAAATCACCTCATAACTTCATGAATAATTCTCTATTCTTACTAGTGATTTTCATAAACTCACCTTACCTTTTACATTCAATTAAACAAGTTAAAATAGGAATAACTCATCAACTGTCCAAAACTCGGGAAGTTAGGTCATCCGACCGGAACTACGGATTGTGAGACCACGGGGTTCCAAGCATATAATTCTCCGAATTTCTTCTAAATTCTTCGTATTCCTTTTGTTTATTGTATATTCAACTCGAGTGGAAGGGTGGATCAACCCCCCCCCCTCACACACAACAATAACAAAAACTATCAGATCCTACGAGGTTGGCTGCATTGGGTGTCTGCTGTCACCAGGAACTACGAAGAGATTTTCCTGGCGCATGGGTAGTGGATGGGATTTCCGCACGTTCAAGAGCGCTCAGAAAAACAGGAGCAAGCGGCCGCGGAGAATCTGCGTGCTGACTCCAGTCAGCCCCACCCCTGGACCATCGACTAGCGGCAGACGACGAAGGCTTGCGTGGCATATAACGCATGCTGACTGTGCGCCACTACGCTGCTGGAAACTGAACTTGGCAGTTGTTCTTTTCCTTCGACCGTCCTCTCACTCAGTAAATCTACGCTCTTACGAGAGTAGCGCTCCGACTCTTATGAGAGGGAGAACAGAAACGCCGCTCTGAAAATTCATTCGTAATTCCAAGCTCCGAGTGAGTACCTCGTGGCGAAGAGCTAAAAGAATTCCAATTCGAACAGAATAAAATTACCAAAAAGAGAGGAATAATAAGAGGACGATCTAGAGGAGCCTGATACTGCCAGGTGGATTCCCTTAATCTCTGTAGTTTAGCTGAATAACTTCGTTCATTTCAACGTTCTGTGGCAAACTGACACGCGGTATTAGATGTCAGCGTTTCCAGAAAATAATTCTTCCTAAGTGGGGCGAAGACCCACTCATTGTAATTATATGTTGTAAATATTGACGATAATACTAAACTTGATCTAATTATATTTAAAGTGGATAGCATAATGTGTGAATTGAACTTTATTCCAACCCTCTGCGATATTCCTTACCGGCCCACTGTACTGGAGCTGTCGGGCAAGCTAGTGATGAATTCAATTCAAATTAAATTCGAAAGAAAATCCATGTCAGTTACCTTTTGATAGTCTTAATTTAGGAAGGCTATCTAACGCCCTTCAGACAATTTTTGTACTCATTCTGAGTCCACGTTGAAGTATAAATAAGAATCAAATTATTGAAAATAAAAATATTCGGCAAAATGAAGGTTATAATATAAACATGTGTGTGTGTGTGTAATTTTGAATTATGTTATTATTTCTCGTCGGAAATTGAAGTTTTTATTCCAAAATCATTCGATTTCAAAGCAGATTCGTAAATTTTGAACAATTTTAGGTTGCATTGGCGTTTGGATCTAAAATTGATATTCCTAATTGAATATTATATTGTAAAGAATACTCGAAACTTGTGAACCAATCTGAGGTTATTTTGGTGTTTTACACTGGAAATTGGATTTAAAAAAATTAAATTTGTAAAATTGCAGGTTAAGCTAGCATTTTTCGTCGGAAATATTGATATATATTTCAAAGAAGATTTACAATTTCGGAAAAATTTAAGGTTATTGTAACATTTTCACCAGAAATTAATTATTTTAAACAAAAATAATTGAATTTCAAAGAAGATTTACAATGAGAGAGCTTCCATAAAGGATGTCACCGTTTTTTGGCGAATTTTCGACCCCCTCCCCCCCATTGTCACATTTTGTCAATAGGGCCTCAATGTCCTCTGTCATTGACTGTCACAATTCGGCTACCCCCCCCCTCCCCCAAAACTGTGACATCCTTTATGAAAGCTCCCTAAAGTAAAGTAATAAAGTTAGCATTTTCGACAATATGAATTTTTATATCTGAAAAAATACAAAAATAAACTCACTATTCTCTTTTTATTAAAATTGAATATTAAAAACAATTACTATAAATAAATTACTAAGTGTGGTGCCTAACTAAAAACATTTTTCATCTATCTGTAAATCTATATTAACAATTTTTTAAGTTTTTTTTTCTAGAACATCTTCTTAGAAGCTATCATACTGTTATAATGTAACACTGATTATTACATTGCTTATAACAACTTTTATATACAAATGATGAAATTAAACGTCTTTCCGCGAAAAAATTATTTCTTCAATGTTAATATTTAATCAAAAAAACCTAACATATCTATGGAATATCAATATCAGCTATTTTCCAACAAGCTCGTATGTGAAAAAACTGTTAAAGTTGCACATTTCTTTAATAATTTGCGTATAGAAAATCGCCAAACTAATCACTAGCAAAATATTTTGATGAATTATGAGCTCACTTCTTAGAAGATTCTATAAAAAAAATAATTTTTTTCAAAAAACTGTTTATTAAAACACTTATTTAATAATTTTTTTATAATAATCGTCAATATTTAACCAAATTTTTTTGAAAATATGATCTTACTGCTAAGAAGATTTTTTGGAAAAATCACTTTTCTCTCGGACAAACCGTTCAATTGTGACACTTATTTGATAAGTTTGTCATAAACAGTAGAAATTATTTGCTTTCAACAACATTTCGCAGTTGAAAATTATTTCTGAAGCAGTTTAAATTTTGCTCAATCAGAGTGAGAAGTGTGGTCTAAAGATAATGTGAATGATTGTGTATAAAATTGTTTATAACAATAGAAATTGTTGGCGCACGGTATTAATTCGTTACTATATCGGTTTAGCAGTATATTTAACAAACTTTAGATGAAAAAAATTGTATGCACCAAGGGAAATAAGTCGGTTTTTTCACGCCGAGTGTCATTTTTGCAGTACTCGTCTCAGGCTGGCCTGAGGTGCCCTTGGTGCATAATACACTATCATAGTTTCACTTGTTCAGGCGTCGTCGCACGTTTCGGTGGGGAAAACAGTATCGGTTGAACGGTGGCGGTATCGGTGCCAGTAGAGCCCACGGTGTCGGGTGCCGAAACGTGTATTCACGGCGATATTCATTATATAACGGTTCAGTCATTAGCTCTTTTTGGTGGTCTTCGATACGTATTAAGATCATTTGCTGTTCTCTATCATACATTGGATAAGCATCATCATTGATAATTACTGCATAGATAAACCGCTCATCTTCTGCTATGTTAACAAAAGGTCCGGAAATCAGTGGTTGAAGTAAACCAGAACGATCAGCATAATAAGCAGCTTCAGAAAGCCTATCTATCATTCTAGCAGCGACTTGACGAGCCGATGAACTTAATTCTGTAAGAAAAAATATACAAATGGATGAATTTTAATCCTGAAATTTTAATCAAAAATGTTACCTATGGAAACACATCCACGACAACATATGATATCTCAACAACAATAAAATATATATATATATATCTGTTCGTTATCTATAGAAATCTTAATGCCTACTCTGAACGGTCCCAAAATTTGCACACAGGTGCATGAGGAATCTGAGGAGGTCAACGAGGCAGTGCGAGTCGCTATATTTTTCCGTGTAATTACTGAAGAAGTAAATAAAAGTATCTCCGTATTATACCCATTACCACATATCGAGCTGTTACATCGTCAATGGCGTATCTATGAAAAATGACGCCTATTTCAAGTACTTAAATCCCCCCCCCCCTCATCCTTCCGAAAAAAATAACCTATCACAATGAAAAAATGTGTAGGTATATTAATTTTGGTAAAAAAAAGATTTCCTTATACATTCTTTGTTTAATGAGAATCGAGATTAATATAAACATGAAACTTAGGATGATTCAGCAAACGTGATAATGCTTTGAAACGTTTAGTGCTGAGAGGAAAACAACGGCACTAAATTCACGTCACCAAACTTTATTTAATTTTTGAAGTCATCGTAACAATTCGCAATAAATAATTTTTCATCCCCTGTGTACTTGGAAATTAGTTTTTATTTTTCGAAACTTATTCAATGAAATGATAAAATCCACAACTTTCATTTATATCGATTATATTACTTTATTCGATATTTATTGAATAACAAAAACTGATTTTCAAATGCACTCAGGATGAAAAACTGTTTTTAAACAAAGCCGACTAGCTATTCAGTCCGCTAACCGACGCTCCTTAGCCGACGGATACCTGGTACCTGTTCATGTTCGTCTACTCTACTGGACAGATGAAATCAGCTGGCACGCAAAAAGGCCGACCAGAAATTGATTTCGCTAGAGCGTTTTAGCCCAATAGCCGACTATGCAAACGATTCATCATATATTTGAAGGATTGAGACTTTTTGTTTGTTTTCCATGTAATATCTGGCAATATTGTAATTTAAAACTAATAAAAAGGGTTCCTATTAAAATTTTCAAGTCATTAATAATAGATTAGTTACACCAGCCCACCACCCCTCTCTTGATTTTCGTGTTTTTATTGCCCACTAAATTGCGCCGCAAATGCGCTTATATGCACCACCAATGAAAAATGTTGCGCCAAAAAACTCTAAGAGTTATAGCAGGTTTTACGTAGGGGGCTGGCGACACGGCAGCCCCCCCCCCCCCATTTGAAAAATCAAAGTTTAAATTGCACGACCTTGACGATCTCCAAATGCACGCTGATATGCACCATCAAGAATAAATTCTGCGCCACATTGATAACCGAGTTATCAGCGATCAAAATAGGGAGGGTGCCTGGCGCGATTTTTCGAAAATAATAAAAAAATTTCAAATTCATCATAGCTATCCGTCATAACTTCAAAGCGCTTAAATTCCCTACTACTAAAAAACTTTGTGCTAGCTTATTAACAATGATAGCATTGGGAGGTGGGGCAGTGTGACGCAGGTGTTAAATCTTCGACAGTGATACGAAATTAAGAATTACGCATATGGAGTCATTCGCCTTCAAATGCGCTCATATGCGCCACAAAAATGTTTTGCAAACTTTAAAGACTGTCCACGATACGAAGGTTTCAACACTTTTTGAAATGATGACCAAGTGATGAACTACAAAATAAAAAGTTTTTAATCCGCAGTGATGAAGGGACTTTTGTATGAGGGTTTAAATGCTCTTATATGCGCCATGAAAATTTTCTGAATTTCTTGAAAATTGACCAAGATATGGGGGTTATAACATTTGGAAAGTGATGACCTGCAAAATAAAAAGTTTTCAATCCGCAGTGATAAAGGGACTGTCGTATAGAGTTTCAAATGGGCTCATATGCGCGATATAAATTTTCTGAATGTCTTGCAAATTGTCCAAGATATGGAGGTCATAACATTTTGCAGATTAAGGAACAATAAAATGAAAAGTTTTTAATCCGCAGTAATAAAGGGACTTCCGTATGGGGTTGATAAAGAACTTTTCAGGTAGGATTTCAAATACGATTATATACGCGTCTTTCAAAATCAAAAAAATTGGTCATCACTTTGCAAAATGCTATGAACTCCATATCTTGGACAATTTTGCAGATACGCAAACAATTTTTGTGGCGCATATGAGCGCATTTAAAATTGCACGTGAAAGTCCTTTCATCACTGATTTTTAAAAGCTTTTTATTTTGCTGGTCATCGCTTTGCAAAATGTGACGACCCCCATATCTTGGGCAATTGTCAAGATATGCAGAGAATTTTTATGACGCACATGAGCGCATTTGAAACCCCATACAAAAGTCCCTTCATTACTGCGGATTAAAAACATTTTATTTTGTTGGTCATCATTTTGCAAAATAAGTGTCTAAGAATAGACCTCTTCAACGAAGCAGATATAGATCTCGAAGCAGTGAAGGTGCGTGGGTTGGCTTTTGCAGATGACAAGATTGTTATTGCAGAATCAATCGAGGACTTGCAGAGAATGTTGAATAAACTTAATACAAGCATGAAGAACATGAGCCTCCAAATCAACGTAAATGAAACAAAGGTAATGGTGTTTGAAGGAAAAAGTGAGAAAACAGTGTGCAACATTGTCCTTAATGATGAGAGATTAGAGCAAGTTGACAAATACGTATATCTAGGTAGCCTATTCACCAGAGATAGAAAAATAGATGTGGAGTTAGATAGGCGCATGAATGAGGGTAAGAAGGTTATCGGTAGAGCAGGGTCCATTCTCAGAGATAAAAACAAATAAAAAAAATCTAAAGTCACCACATACAATTCTATGATTATACCGACTGTACTATATGGTAGCATAACAATTTTGTGATGCTCTTCACGTGGGGTGATCGCTAGAGAGATTGTTCAGCATCCTGGGTCGAATCAGTGTTGCGGGCCGATCGTGTCATTTAAATAAATTAACCGAGAATTCTAAATCAATCTAAAATATCTATACCTTACAGCTATATACCTATCTACCCTATACCTATATACCTTCCATACACTGCTACCTTCCAGCCGACCAATTTACGCCTACCCCAAGAGGGAAATGGCTTAATGGTATAATAATAATAAAAAAAGTTATTGAATTTGAAACTACAAAATACTCAAAGTAAATAGGTTTTCTCATCAAATGGCAATTTTAAAATATTTTTAAACAATATATTTGAATTATCATCAAGTTTTAGGATTATTGGAAGCTTTACGGTTACTGGGACATTTAAAAAGTCTATTTAAACATATTAAATCAAGGTTCAACTTTAGTTTACTGGCTGAACATTAGAGTAGGCCGAAAAGGCAAATTTTTCGAATTTGAAAAATCTATCTATCGAGTGCGTATTGAAATTTCAAAAAGCAAAGAACGCAAAATTTATTTTGTACTTGATACATTTAGAAATTGTAATGATTCTTGCCTGTTGGCCTTAAAAAATTGACTTGCTTACATTTACCTTTTTCACTTCATTTTCCTTAAAACTAAGCCTCAAAACTAACGTTCACCCTACTCTCTCACTTTCGCGTCTAGAGCCTAATACTTATCTACTATTTACAATATTTACATACTACTTATATCTACTTCCTCTCCTATTTACAGTCTTTCCTTCTCCATCCCTCTTCCTCCTTCCTTCTCTTCTTCATCATCCTACCCAACACTCCGTTCACCCATGCTACTGCCCTTTTGTCCCACCTTTCATGCATCAATACCCCCAGGCTCATTTCACTCCTTCCCACCTCTACGCAATCCTCCAGCCAGTGCACCACGTTTGCATACCCCTTTACAACGTACAACTTTACAACCAGTCATACAACTTGACTCACTAATATCTTATCAATAATCCTCCTTCCTAATGTGTCCGCTATATAACTCATACCCCTTTCCATACAGTTCACACATCCTCTTTTCCCTAGAGAGCCAGAACCTATTAAACTCCTCCTTGCACTCACATCTCATCCTCGCTCTAAGCTCCTGACTTCCTTTCTCTCCTTTCTCACACAAATATTGTGCTCTCCCCTTTGCATAATCCACACATAGTTCCAGTTAAACCTTGACTCTCTTGTTCTCTCCTTCCCTGTCGTCTTCTTTCTCTCCATGCCGTTTGTCTTAAACGACTCATATATGCTCCTTCCTCGTAGATCCTTCTCACTTCATCCATCTGTAGTTCATTCGTTCTAAAATACCTTTCCCTTTCAGCCTCCATTCTCCCACCACCTCTCCTGTTTTCCTTCTCCCACCAACACACCCTAACCAGCTTACTTCCCCCCTCTTCCAAAAATTTCTCCTCATATTTACGCGCCCCAATGTCCTTTCCTTCCACCCCCATACCTCTACTTCATACAATAGCACACTGATCACTAGCGAGTCAGACAATTTCATTCTCCTTCCAAAATCATCTGCGAATAACTTCTTTCCCAACTCCCACACCTGCCTCATCACCACATTTGCCCTCCTCACTCTCTCTTTTATGTGAACATCAACTCCCCCATTCCTCCGAAACACCAAGCCTAGGTACACAACATCTTTCACCTTCCTCACCGCCTTTCCCTTTTACTCCCACTCTACACCCTTATCCCTTCCATCTCCTTTTCTGAACACCATAACCTTGGACTTTTCCGCATCCAGCTCTAACCTGCTCTTATCCAGGTATCTTCTTGACCTATCCATCATCTCCGCTAAGGCCTCCTCGCTTCTTGCCAGCAACACTATGTCATCTGCATACGCTAGTGATCAAATTCCAACCCCTCTTGTTCTAACTTCTCCTACCACCCTGGCCTCCAGCTTACTTTCCATGTCCGCAATTAAAATCGCAAAAAGCAATAGGCTAAGCGGCCACCCTTGCTTTAACCCTCTATCCATCCAGAGTCCCTCCGAAATCCCCTCACCTCCTCTTACCTTATCTTTCTTCTCTTCATATATCTCCCTTACCCTCTCGATCAGGCCTCTCTCCACTACCCTATCCTCCATCGCCTCCCACAACCTTCCCCTATTCACCGATGGAAACGCACCTTTGAGATCCACGAAAAACGCGTACACACTCGACACCTTCTTCGCTAATTCTCTATTCATGACGTGCTGCAGAACGTAGATATTGTCGATAGTACTCCTACCCACCCTGAAGCCCACCTTCGTCTCCGGCAATATTCCTTTCCCTTCGACATCCTCCCGCAGCGTCTCCGCCGCCACCATCGCGTATAATTTATATGACTTATTCATTAGATAAATCCCTCTATAATTTTCCTGTCTATTCGTGTCTCGTTTCTTATAAAGTAGCACTATTAATTCTTCTATCCACCCTCTTGGGAATCACTCCCTCTCCATACTTTCTTCACAACCTCCTTCAGCCTCTCCATAACCTCTTGTGTACTAAACAACCACGCTTGGTTCTCTATCCCTTCCCTCTTTCTTGAATCTGAGCCCTGCAATGTTTTTTTTTTAAAAATTCCCTATGGTCCTTACTCCTGTTTTCTCGCTTATCCCCACTCTACGCTTTCTACAACTATTTATTATCTTCCAGACATCCCCCTCTGTCTTAACATTTCCTAACTCATCTTTCAGATCTTTCTCCTTTTCCTGTTCTTTCTTCTTTCACATCAATTTAAACTCCTTTCTTATTTCTACGTACTCCTCCTTTCTCACTGTACCATCTTTCCACTTCTTGTACTTCCTCTCCATCTATCTTTTTATCTTTTTACATTCCCTACCCCACCACGACTTTACCATTCCTTTCTTCTTCTTTTTTAAATACCTTCTTTTGCATGCAACCTGTCACTTTCTCTTTTAAATCCTCGCATGTCTCTTCCACCGACCGCCCTTCAAAGCTTAACTTCCCCAACTACTCTTTATAACTCTCTATCGCCTCCCTCGTCTAGCTCACCCTCTCCCCCGTCAACCTTTCTTCCCCCCTTGCCTTCCGTCGTTCTCACCCCTTATCGGCCAGTCCCACAACATCAAACTCTTGGATATACCTCCAGAACTCCCAATCCTTCTTCTTTATCCCTGATACGTTCCAGTAGAGCCCCTTCACTAACCTTCTACCTTGCGTTACACCCCCCCCCCTACTTCCTACGAAACAAATTCCCCTGCACTTCCTTCAACACCTCTTTCTCGTCGTCCCACACCAAGATTTTCTTATCTATTGTTATTTTCTGATATCCTACCTTTGCTGATCTTCCTTCACTCCTCTCTTTCCTAGCCCTGTCGTACAGCATTCTCTGCGCATCCTTTTCCTTTCTCGTCAAATCGCAATCGATGAAAATTCCCTTATCATTTATCCTACTCTTATTTCGAATTAACCTTAACTTTTCTTCCCAGCTCTCCAACTCCACAACCGCTACTTCCTTCTTCTTGCTCCCCTCCAACTTAGCTTTCCCTACCATCCGTTTAACCCACCCTATTCTCTGTAGCAGCACTTACACGCCCTCCCTTTCTTCGCCGCTCTTTAGCTTCAGCCCTCTTATTACAATATTATTATTCCTGTTTGCCTTCTCTCTTCTCTCCATTCTTATCTTCATTGCCCTGATCCTTTCCCTATCCGCCCTCTCCTCCTTTTCATTCCTACGCTCTCCCCCTTTCTCTGCCCTGCCCTCCACCTTCTCAAACCTTTTTGCCGTTCTTTCCTCCCACCCCCTAATCTCCTCTTCCATCTGCTTTATTTTGATATCTTTTTCTTTCCTACCCCTCTCTAACCCTTCTACTCCCCCCTCAGCTCTTTCACCTCCTTTCCCCATTTCTCATCTCTGATTCTCCTGTCCTCCCTTATGCCTTCCATCTGCTCCTTAGGCCCCCTTACGTCCTCCCTCAGCCACCTGATCGCGCCTGATAGCATCCCGAGAACCTCCTTCTCTGATTTTCCCTCCATTTTTGGGGAGTGACCTACGTGTCCTCCCGTTTTTTTTAAACGAACTCTCTACCTCGCTTTTCTCCGGACTCTCTTGGCTGTCTCTCTTCTTCTTCAAAAGATCCTTCCCGTCACTTGCGCTTGACGCTTTCTCTCTTACCGTCTCGCTTCCTTCGTTCCCACCGTTTCGTTTTCTCCCTTTCCCCGACACGCCGCTTGACACCGGACCACGCCCTGTTGGCCGTCATGACACGTGGAAAATTTCCTCCCCGTCAATTTCACTCCCAAAATTGCCAGCACTCTCACTGCTTAACTCCCGCTCTGCCGGCGGTAACCATGACCTCTCCATGCAGTCCCTTCCGCAACCAACAGATGTCTCTGGAGAATAGTGCCGTCTATTGTCGCCAAATTTTCCATTCATTTTCCTTCTTTTTAATTCTTCACGGCCCTTGCATACACCCCTTTCTCTCCCTTAAAATCCCTCGAACTCTGCGTGAACCACCCTTGACCCCTCAAAGGCCCCAGACTCCTGACCACAAACTCCCCCGACTTCTTGCCAACCTAATCTCACTTTCTCTATGTAGCTATATCCCACCTTAGACCTACACAGAGAATTACATCTTCCACCCTCACACTCCGCTAACACCTTTCACACAAAATCTGTAAAATCCTCTCACCACCTGTCACTGAACACGTTCTCACTTCCGCCACTAACATGCAAGTCCTAATAATAATATAAATTTAGAAGCTTTTTAAGAATTTTGAAAGGTTTGAAGAAAATAAAAAGTTTTCTTAAGATTCCTTGGGAAATTTTCCAATGACTTTTCATTTCGGAATATTATTATTTTTAGAAAGCTTTCAAGGATTTCAAGAGATTCCCAAAAATTTTAAAAAGGAATCTGGAAGATTCAAACACAATTTAAAAAAAAAAGATTTTTTGAAATTTCCGCACAAATTAGAGTCAATTAAAAAGATATTTACATGTTTCAGAAGTTTTGAAGAGATTACAAATAATTTTAAGCCTGAGAAGATTTCCAAAATTAAATAAACTATGTAAGTTGGTAAAGTTTTAAAACCTTCGTATCGTGGACAGTTTTCAAAGTTTGCAACAAATTGTTGTGGCGCATATGAGAGCATTTGAAGTCGAATGACTCCATAGCCTTAATTTTTTATTTCATATCACTGTCGAAGATTTGACACCTACGTCACACTGCCCCCCCCCCCCTAAATGCTATTTTTGTTATCAAGCTATCGCATTTGAGCAAATTGGAAGTTATGGCGGACAGACATGACGAATTTGAAAAAATGTTATTATTTAGAAAAATTGCGCCAGCCCCTCCCATTTTGATCGCTGATAACTCGGTTAAAAATGTACCGCAAACATTTTTCTTGATGGCATATATACGCGCATTTGGAGATCTTCAAGCTCATGGAATTTAAACTTTGATTTTTCAAATTAGGGGGGGGCGGCGTGCCCCCTTCCTCCACGTAACAACATCTATAACTCCTAAAGTTTTGTGACGCCAAATTTTTTATTGGTGGCACATATGAGCGCATTTGCGCTGCTATTCAATAGCCTATAAAAACCCCGAAAATCAAGAGTAGGGGGACTGGTGTGACTGACCTATTAATAATTTCGTTTATATAATTATGTGATACGAAGTTCGTTAGTAAGTAAGTCTTGAATAAAAAATTCTCCGATTCTTGAAATAGGCGGACCTTTGAATTCGTATGCGTCCGAGATCGGACCGTACTCTTGCTGGACCATTAGGGTCCCCGAACCCTTTAAAAATTAGGAAAGTAGGTTCGCCTGTACGTGGCCCGCACACACACTTGCCCAAACGCGTGGTGCGTGTGTGCAATCGTATGTGTGCTTCGACCTCGTCGGATGAGTGGCTAGATGTTTTATAATACCTATTTTGTTTAGCCTCGATGACTGTGCGTGTGTACACACTCCTGGTTTATGTTCACAAACTGGTGAGTCAGCAGTCTTTGAGGGTTCGAATCTTCTGAGTTGCGAATTCATAAATTAACGTAAACTCAATCGCACCAAGAAAATCATTCATCTTTATATTTCAGTCTGAAATGTTCAGGAACTGTTCGTAGGAAATTCAAATTGTTCGTAAAACACTTAGAAATTTATCCATACATTTCTCATAGAAATGAGGATGTAATGCTTCATTTTTTTTATCTTGTATCCGAGACCTTGCCACGAATTTACATTGTAAAAGAAAAATTCCACAGAGAACAGTTTTTACAACTAAAGAATGGAAGATTCTCTGGCAAGAATAAATGATTGCAAGATTAATTGAAGTAATAACAACATAAAAATTTGATCTACGGTCAGATGAAACATCATTCTGTCAAGTAATCATAAGAATTAAATCTAATACAAGTTAAAAATAGACTAAATTCAGAAAGTATTTGAGGCTTCACTATGGGGGCAAGAGCAACCAAGTCGTCTACACCTAGCAGGATGTCAACGAATAAGAAGAAATACCACAGCTATCACGATTATTAACCTTTGAGTATGGACATGCGGTCTTACAGACCGCGCCATGCTTCTCATATGCGCCCCCCCCACCACAGTTTTCTAAAGGCTTCTGTTATGAGTAACTTTAGTTTCAATTGTGCTTTCGCCGCAATGTGTGGACAACGTGTGATCCTGCGTGTAATTGGTGGGTAATATCAAATAAAAGCTTATACGCAGTCCGCGAGACCGCACGTCCACGGTTATCGTCCCGATTATCCCTCAGTTGAGTGAAAAGTGACAAATTAGTATAGACGTATGGAAGTGCGGTCTCTTAGACCACACCATGCTTCCGATATGTGGGTCCCTTACCCTTATGATTTAAAAGATTATCAGAAATGAAAGTTGATCAAATTTATTAATTTCTTACTCATTCCAATGTCCCTTTATATATGTGTATAAGTTAGATAACAAAAACTTCTTCGCTTATTTAATTGCATATAAATATATACAACGATCTTTGAGACCTCAGGTCCATGTTAGTGCAAAAATGAAATTGTAGTCGATCCGAAACCAACAAATTAATTCTGTGTTTTATGAAGATTACAAAACATTGCAAAATTATCTTCCCAAGTAAGGCAATGTGAATTAAAATTTGGGATATGAGTAAGGTGATAAGATAACAAGTCTTTCTCAAATAGAATTTCATCAGGTGATGCAGGCTTAATGCTAGCAGGAGTTTATGATTAATTTATTACATTTATCCTAAACTTTAATTGCTTTATTTCCTTCAGAAATACCATGTTGCAAAATTTTTTTTTATTTTTATAAATTACATAATTAATTTGTTCATCTTTAGTCAATTGAAAATGCACAAAAGACTTGTAACAAACGACAAGAAATGACCACACCACCCGCCATTATCTTTGTATACATTGAAATACTCGAGTAATAAGGTGAACTTTATAATTATTTTAAAAATATGCTTTTTTCAAGAGATATATTCAATTTTTACTGCATTAATAGTAGGCTGGGGAAAAAAGTCGGTAATATGTAACATCATAATGTAATACATGCCCTTAATGTATTTAATTTTTTCTTATTATAAATATTTTTTTTTCCAAAAAGTCATTAAAAATGAGAGTGAAACACATGATCATATGAGAAATGTTCAAGGAATAATTTTCACCTCACAACTTTTAAATTTGACACCCCAACCGCTTTATATTATGCCCGGAAAATGTCCCGAAAAATGCAAAATAGCAGTTTCATGTAAAATTCATGATGAAGACGGGATTTTTAGTTTTTATCTCGATATGAAATTGTGGTATTCTATAAGTGACAAGTGTCAATTTTTGTTTTCATTCCAAATTAGGAAAGTTCGCATTTTCTGGAATTAATTACGTTTCGCAATTTTTCAAACAATTTCCATTTGTTTACATTTTTTCGCACCAAATCATGAAAAGTTAGCATTTTCCTAAACTGATTACATACTTGAAGGGTCGGGGAACAAAAGGGCCTATCCAACAAATTTTTCGAAATTGACTTTTACACTCCTCAAACAAACGCCGTTTAGAGGGTGCGAACTAAAAAATTGTAAAACATTTTTTCATTTTTCTTGAATTCATCAAATTCAGCCAAGGTCCTAACCCAAGGGGTGCCGAACGAACAAAAGGTCCTAACCCCACATTGTACCTTATGGAAAAATGATTTTTTCATTCGGTTTGTCTAGGTTTATTGCCACTTAATAGGTATGTTGTGGTGCCATTTAGCGTGACTAGATTGTGTCAAAAGCTTTGGAGGAACTAATGGCGGTCGAGAAACATTGTTTGTCTTTTTGTTTCTAATCTTTTTAGTGATAGAATTTCGAAAAATTTCAGACTGGCGTTTGTTTAGTAAAGTCTCACGTTATTTTGAATCTTTAAAATACCATGTTTTCAAAATTTCTATATTTTTGGGGAATCTCCAATAATTTAGGAACTTTTCAATGTACAGAAGTTTTTTCAAATCGAGTGATTTCACTAAAATAGTAGCTTCTTCAATCTGCAGTATTTTGTGCGTTTTTCCAACGCTGTAAAAAAGTGCTCTCTAAATTTCTTCAAGTGGTTTTTCACATAAAAATGAGTAAAAATCTTGCAAAACGAGCTCAAGTGGAAATTTTGCTCTAAATGACTCAACTTCCACTTGTTTTAGAGTGATATTTCACGCTTAAAAGTAAGTGGAATCCACTCATGTTTAAGAGTGAAATATCACTCTGAAATAAGTGGATTTTCACTCATTTAGAGAAACATTTTCACTGAAGCTAGATTTGCAGGATTTTCACTCATATTGAGTGAATCTTTCACTCGAAAAAATTTAGAGGGTGCCTGTTCTTTTCACTACCGTCATTGTTTTGAAAAATATTTTTCTACCAGCGTATAAAAATCGTGTGCATTTTTTGTTACTTTTACAGGAAAACCCATTGCGGATTTTGACAATATTCCTTTGGTGACAGTGACACCGAAAGAACTTTCCGCGGAGAAAAAAAAAGATCTCCGTCGAATGATTGAATTCATTCTGGTCGAGCATCGTCAATATTACAAAAATTTGTTGTAGTTGAAGATATTTCTAAGATGAATATTCCAAAGATATAGTGATTATTGTTATCAATATAAAAATAGCGCAAATTCATGTTTTAACTAATATCTGAACCTTAATCACAAAAATCATTATTATTTTCAACAGCAATAACAATATACGATATCAAAATCAATAATAATATAACGAAAATAAATGATCACATAATATAATAGATCAGGCTCAGAAAAATGTACTAGACAATAAATAATTAATTTTCCCAGCATAACAAATATATTTATTGAAAAATTATTATTGTATTTGCTAGTATTTATTAATAGAATTGCACCGCAGACCAAGCGGAACTAAGCCGAGTGAATTCTTGCTGTTCGGGGTTAGGCCCTTTTGTTCGCCTGTACTAACGTTTTTCTGGCGTCCTGAAATATTTGAAAAAACGGGCTTAGGCCTTTTTGTTCCCCGACCCTTTAATTATTTAAAAAATCACGGAAATAGTGAATGTAGATTCAGAAATTGTAAGACATGCGGTAGAAAACATATTATGAACCAGAACACATGAGTCATTGTTTCTCAAACGTCACGTTATCCCCTTCAGTAGATCTAATACCGACAGCTTTGCTCGAGGTAAGTGTCAACAATCTTTCACGTATCCAATGCCGAATACTGTTCGACACTTGCTCGACTGTGAATTTTATTACTGAAATTTTATTGAACTTATTAAAAGCAACTAAAACACCGTTCTCTTTAACAAATGAAGCAATGAACGAATTAAATACCACGTCTCATTCTTTTACAAAATTAACTATCAAATCGATTCATTTAAACTTTGAAAAATCGCTCATATTTTTCGTTGTACCGAATATTACAGATTTTAGTCCAATACAAAAGTTTCCAAGAGAAAAAATTAAACTTCCTTCGCATTCAAAACTAGCCGATGCTAACTTGGATACGCCGTCGATAGTTGATATGCTATAAGGTGTCAGTCCTATATTATCAATGTTTTGTAACGGTCAAATAATTATAAATAGCGAATTGATTTTACAAAAAACAAGACTCGGTTGGGTAATCGGTGGTAGTTTAAATTTATCAGAAACTGATAAACGATCTAAATGTATGATGAAAAACATAGAGTTCGATTTAGAAAGATTTTGGACGTTGGAGAAATACAAGAAAACCAAAGGCATTGGTCGGACGATGAGTTGTTTTGTTTCATTTCGAGTCCTACATTATTAAAGATCATATTTCTATAATTATTAATTACATGAATAAAACAATGATTTAATAATTTAATTATTTCTAACAGGCTCTATTTCGTCGACCGCTGCTATTTATAAAAATCAAAACATTTGAAGATGGGAAAACATGATGGTTCGCGTCTGTGGTATTTTATGTACTGGAAAAATCACCTTTGAGCATATCCAGCAAGAAGAATAAGTTATTATTAATAAAAATAGTGATGGCTGTGATATAACCTCTTATTCGTTGACATTCCAATAGAGACGGACTACGGGCAAAGGTTTCTACCGTATCGACCGGATTAAAAATAATAATATTCAATAGTTTCTTGTATGTAGCCCAGAAGATAAGTGGCTGTTCCACATTGCCGATCACTTATAATCTAAGCACTTTAAAACTATTATTTTCGTCGGGCTTGCCCCCCTGGTGATGCCTCAATCATTTACGATATTTAATATACTTTGGGCTTGAATTAAGTTCAATGATTATAATGAAATTATGTGATATTGTTTTATCTGTCAAAATAATAATTTTTCATACTGTAATTATTGCCATTAATGTTGACAATCTTATATTTGTGCCCGCGAATCTTCCATTCGTTCGTTGCCAAAACAGTTGTCTGCATAATTCTTCTTTTACAACATTAATTTTCAAGCTTTCAGTAAGTAACACTATCTCTTTAATGAAATAGATTTATTTGAGGCGAAGTAGAGTTAAAATTATCAAGTAATAGCGATGTTATAAGCAAAGTCGCCTTTGCCCCACCGGTCGGCACTGCCCCTCCTTACCCTACGTAGAAACGAAGAAGGGAGATTCGTAGTAGCCTTACCCTTTAACGAAGGTTGCGATAAGCCAGGCAACTCGCGACCAATAACCATGAGAGGAACAATGTCACTTAAAGCCAAATTTAATGAGGACTCAAAATTGCAAATTGATTATACCAAAGTAATTGACGAATAGATTGAATCAAACCACATGTCTCTTCTAGAGACGCCCTCAGTGGAATTTTACGGATTTTATTTACCTCATCACGCGGTAATAAAGGAGTCGAGTAATACTGCCAAAACAAGAGTAGATTTTAACGCATCAGTCGAGCCACTAGATAAAAACCCTTTGCCTAATTCTTGTTCAATAGTAGGTCATAGTATTCAAGATTGTTTATATGTAATTTTATTGAGGTTTAGAACTAGGTTATATGTAATTGTTATCGAAAAAATGTATCGACAGTTTTTAATTCGAAAAGAAGACAGAAAATACCAAAAAATTCTCTGGTTTCATAACAACGAAATAAGAGAGTATAGTATACTTTAAATACTGTCACAGAGCCTCCTTACACCGTGCGCCAGTTGCAGGCTTAAACTGCTTTAGTGAAGATAAGGGTAGCTGAGGCCTATCTCTGGAGCATGGGAGGGAGTAGAGAGCAAGCGTCCAGTCTCTCTCCCTCTCATGCGCCAAGCTTACGTCTCAATTACGCTTATCCCCACTCTGCCTCCACTTAAGCAGTTTGAGCCTGCGAATAGCGTGCGGTGTAAGGAGGCTCACATTCGGAGTCAATGCCGCGCCTTATCTAGCTATTCGATGCTAAGATCAGCTTGCCGAAGACAAAAAAGATCGATTTTCTTTAGCAGCGGTAATACAGTGGACTCTCGCCTATTTTCCTTCTCCTTTATTCCTCGTCTCCTCTTATTCCCCTCGGTCGTACACTGTTCCTTCCATTTGCACAGTTCCTGCACCTCCCACCACGTTTCATGTATATTCTCCTCCACATCAGTGGCTGACCAATTAAAAAGAAGCCCGAAGAGCGGAAAGCCTTGAATGTAGTAGTTTAGTATGACGTCAAGGGAATTCGTCATACGATTTTTTCGAGAAAATATTCTAAACGTAAAAGTCATAAATGTACAATATGAAATAAAAAGAAATATGTACATAAATGTACATATTTCTCAAGTGTAGAATTATTTTTCAGTTATGTTTCATTCTTTTGTGGATTCACGACCATTCAGTGACACGAAATAAAATAAAATATCCTAAATTTCAGGTAAGCGGTATTCTAACCTCAACTTTCGGATAGGTGCTTGTATTTCGTGAAACTGAAAGGCCTTCAACTGATAAAAGGATGAAGAAACAGAATTGCGCAAATGCATTCTACACTTGAAAAGATTACTATTCAGATATTAATAAGTTACCTTTACGTTTAGGACATTTTCTCCAAAATGTCGTATGCAGTTGCAGTACCATGCACTCACCTTCCTGACGGTATATCGTCGCGGTACGTCATGCTGCAAGACTCAATATGGCGCGAAATATTTAAGTCGTTTTTTGATGCTGTTATATTGATTTTTAGTTGGCAAATTGTCGTAAGTCAACAAAAATAGTTGAAAAACACTGATATCATGCATGATACGCAAATGCGTTCCAATGAACGTCGCTTGACCCAAATATCCTGCCCACTCGCTGTAAAGGTGGGGCCCCCTCCAGCATGGAAATAAAATAATCGCTTCGTTTCAAGGTCGGGGAAATAGGCGAGAAGTCACTGTATTAACAAAATACATGTATGTCGACAACATGTTAACCGGCACTAATAGAAAATCAGGAGCACGTGAAATATGTCGTCACATGATCGGTATATTAAAAACTGCATGTAAAAAATTAGCTCAATGGGCATTGAACGACCTGGAAATACTTGACGGTATTTCACAACAAGATCTTTGGAAAGCGAGAACAGATGCATTTTTTTATATCACTAAAAATATTGACGCTCCAGAGAAAATCACTAAAAGATAAATTCTTTCTGAAGTTGCGAAAATTTTTGATCCTGTACGATTTTTGGGACCTATAATTCTATTCGCGAAAAAAATAATGCAGGACATTTGGCAAGCCAAGATTAATTGGGACGAGTCGATTCCTTGTCACATAAGTTATACGTGGAGTAATTTTTGCACACAATTACAATCGATAAACGGTATTCAATTTGATCGACTAGCAATTATTTCTGACGCGATTGATGTTGAGATTCAGGGATTTTCTGATGCTTCTCAAACTGGTTACGAAGCTTGTATTTATTCACGTTCGATGAATGCAAACGGAGATATAAACATTTCTATAATGTTCTCAAAGTCTCGAGTTGTACCATTGAAAACGCGTACGATACCTCAATTAGAATTGCGTGCAATGCAACCGCTTGCGAATTTACTCAATCAAGTAATAAATGCTATAGACATAAAATTAAATTCCATAAATTTTTGGTCAGATTCGAGCATTGCTCTTAACTAGATAAATACTTAACCTATCTATAACAAACTTTTGTGGCAAATCGAGCTCTAGACATACAGAAAACGACTAACGTAGCGCATTGGCGTCACGTTTGAACCCAAGACTATCACGCAGACGCGTTATCGCGAGGTCAATTACCACATGAATTTTTAGAAAACAAACAGTGGCTATTCGGGCCTTCTTGAATTGCCTGAAAAACGTAAAGCTGCATGTTTATTAACTATTGATCGTCATTGAAAATATTTTTTGAACATTCTCGAAAAATATTCTTCCTTTACAAAATTAGTTCGAATAATTGCATTTTGTTTACGTTTCAAGAAAAACAATCGAGAATTTAAAACTTTACAAGTCGACGAAATGCAACGAGCAGAAAACGCAATCATTTGATTATTGCAAAGATCAGTTTTCAATAACAAATTTCAACCAATGATGGCATACTAAAAACGTCATCCTATAATTTTACCTCCAAGTAATAATGTCACCGATCAAATAATCAAATAATATCATGCAAAAAATTATCATACAAGTACATAAAATGCACCATATGCTATTCGAGAAACATACTGGATTATTGACGGGCGAAATCAAGTAAAAGAAAAATATACGTAAATGCTTTGCATGCTTTAGAGAAAATCCTTGTCTAGTCACTTACAAAATGGGAGATCTTCTCAGCGTCAGAGTTCGGCAGTCTCGGTCTTTCAATAACGTAGTAATTGATTTTTGCGGTCCCTTTTTATTTAAAGGCGAAGAAACACAGGAACAGAACATTTACGGGGGCTGTGTGATAAGTCAGTGACTTTTTGATTTTTTTTTGCGCAGTAGCTTTAAATGCACCACTGATCCCGTCAACGCCATCTATGAATAGACTACTGTTAAATTTTGAGCAAGCTGGGTCATTT
>JAABKJ010007210.1:0-21168 GCA_011634705.1 Andricus grossulariae
GCAAATGGTCGAATTTTTAAACAAAATATATGAAACTTCAACGAAAAACAATTTCATGTTCAACTAACTACTTCAATATTGAAGCTGCAAAGATGAATTGTCACTCAAGTGGTTCAATTCTCAGCAAAAAAGTTAGTTTTCGTCGAAATACTTGAACTTCATGCCAAAATAGATGAATTGTCAAGCCAAAGAAGACGAAATTTGTAAAAGACATTTGACGTTTTCAGCGACTTTCTACCCAATATTTTCACTTTCAAAGTAATAGTTGCATCTGAACCTACAAAAACGAATTTTGAACTGAAAAGATTAATATTCTACAAAAAAAATGCATTATCCAATTTTTAACTTATTATAGTAAGTTGAAAGTATAATGTATAAAGAGAAGTATAAAGAGTATAAAAAGTATAATAGTTGAAAGTATAGTTTAATTTTTCACCAAATAGTTGCATTTGTAACCAAAAAAGATTAAATTTGACGCAAGAAAATTAATTTTCTGCTGAAAAGACGAATTTTTGAGAAACTTTCAACGAAAAAGGTAAAATAATTTTCAATTTTTATTTGAATTTAAAAAAAATGCTTCAATTTTGATCTATTTCATTATTATCTTAAATATGAAAAATATGAATACTCAACAAAAAATTGAAATTACATTTCAAGCGTACAAAATTAATTTTGAACCAACAAAGACGAGTGTCAAAAAAATAATGATTTTTTATCTAGTTAGACTTCATCGAAATTTCATGATCATAGAGCTTTTCCTTTCCGCGATTTGGTGAAGAGAAAAAAGTTACACACACACACGGACATTTTTCAACAAAAATTTGTATGAGCTCCTCGGGTTGAATTATATCAAACTATGTCAAAAAAGTATGTTCAAAAATTTAGGTGATTACAAACCTCCATCTATGAGGAATTGATTAATCAGATTATATATAATCAGATTCTCCTCGAATCTGCTTTTGTCTGTCGATAAAGACCGGCCGACAATGAATACTGTTACAATCTCTAAAATTGCGCAAAACATGGATTGATGATATTTTTATCAGCTGATCAAATTTGAAAATTATATGACTAAAACAAAAAACTAATACAAAAAAAGGATTAGGAAAATGGGTAAATATTCTGAATATTGAACGTGATCTTAAATAAAATGCAAAATTACCAAAACTTTTAAAATAAATTAAACAGGTTGACCGATTTTTTTTCAACTTTCTTAATCGTCTCGTCATTATGTGAGGAATCTGATGCAGCATATTAAAATTCAATTTTCTTATAATTTAATAATTATCAATTTCGTGCAACCGTCTCGGACCATGTAACGCTATCACAGTAGGAAGGTCGGTTGAGTTACGACCGACCACCCGGGGTCAAGTTTCGTCGGAGCATTTCACGCTCCAGTGCCAAGCTGTGCTCTATAAATTTGAAGCACCTTTTTTTGGATCATCGCGGATACTGTTACGGTAGCGGATTGCTTGTTTCCAGGTGCATAAATGAAGCGCATTTTCGAATAATCAAAAAATTACAAAAACAAGACCATGTTTTAAAAAACGGAGGCTTTCTTTTTCTGTATTATGCCATTGAGATTATGTGGTCAAAGTATTACATCAAACAATTCATCCTTGTAGGAGGGAACATATCATTTGTAATACATGGGCTAAAAATCAAGCCTGAGGAAGCGCCTTAAGACCTTCATCATGGTCGTTTACAAAAACACACCCGCAAAATCAGAAAGGCTAGTTTTTTTCTTCTACTGAAGTCAGCATCCTGATTAGGCAATATTTATATACGGAGATTTTCGACACAGTAACCTTAAAAACGATGAAAATGTTAACTCATCTTTAGTTGGAAACGACGGGATAAAAAGTACCTTTTTTATCAAACTTTCATTGGCAGAGTTCAAAGACGCTCTGATTTTAGGTCATAACTTTTTTTCCTGGATTGAATGAAATACATTATTTTTTGGATATCATTTGTTTTCTAACAAATTATTATATATTATTACATATAAGTGAATTCTAGAGCTATCTAAAAATCTATGCACATCCTGATATAATTGCACTTTGATTGCATTGTACTTATATGCAACAATAACATAACTCCTGTATATAAAATGATAAGATAATGGACTGCTGTTAGTAATCACTCTTTATTTCACTCTTATTACTTTGGTTATGATAATAATAATAATAATAATCAAACATTTAACACCCAAGCGGCTGCGCCCGTTTTATAAAACTGATTAAATAAAATAATATCTGTACTAGTATTCACCTACAATAATCAATATTTCTTTTTTGCAGTACACAAGGAAAATCGCAGTAAAACCCGTGTATAGTACAGAGGATAATTAGATAATCAGATTCATAATCATTTGAAACATTCCAAGTCGTCATATATATTGTCCTTTGGTTCTCTGGCCACTTTTTTACCCTCTATGATCTTTTTGCTTAGTTCTGAAATTGAAGCAGTATTCATATTAAAAAATATTCAAATCATATATCAAATACAAAATGAGAAAACTAATGCTGTGTACTTCAACCAATTGCCTGTTTAACAAATGGCGAAAACGGTTCAATCAGCCAGTAGTGAATTAAATATGTAAATTCGTTTGAAAAAAATAAAGGATCAAAACTTATAACCGGTTACAAATTTTTCTCCCTGAAGTGCGAAAATAATTAAATATTTTACAATCGCTATCGTGAAATATATTAGATACAATTTTGAAGGAAAAAAAAATCAAATGGAATAAGAAGGAATTGAACTTGTTTCATTTTCAAACAGAAGCGTTTGAAATTGAATCACTTGGACTCAAAAGTATTTAAAATTGAAAAATTTTGAATCAGAAGCTTAAATTCTATCATTATTAATTCAAAGCGTTCAAAACTGAACAATATTATTCTTAAGCGAAGAGTCTCGAAGTTGAATTATTTAGAAATTAAAATTTTAAAATAGGACGAGAATCTTGAAAAGTAGACTCTTTACAATTTACAGGAATTGAAATTGTATTGTTTCTAATTAAAAGCATTCAAAATGGAAAAATTTTAAATTAAAATCTTTTGAATATAAATAATTTCAATTCAAAGTGATCAATATATGACATTTCGACATTGAAATTTCGACAATTGTGACATTTAAATTATTCTTTGAAAAATAACTTTCAAAATTATGTGATTTGAAACGGCAAACCTTCAAAATTTGAATTATCTTAAGGTAATTTAAAATGCTGGAAAATAAAAAAATGGCAAATTATTCACTTAATAACTTTACATTTTTGAAACATCCTAATCTAAAATTTTTCAATTTTTTCGAATTTGTTTTCTCTAATCTTCAGCAGCAAATCGTACAATTTATGATATTACGTTAAAAATTTCAAATTAAAAAAATACATAACAAGATTGCTATATATGATTTTAATATTTGAAATTTATAAACTATTGGCTTCCTTTTTCCTCGTGTGAAATTTATTGTAAAGGCATTTAATTCTAAATTGTTTAATTAAAAATCCTCTGAGCTAAAGATTGTGCAACTAAAAATTCTTTAATATGATATTTTACGATTTCGAAGAAAAAAGGACCATTTTTTACGTTCAAAATTGAAATCAAACAATGTAGGATATTCGAATCTTGAAGCATGAAATTATTAACTGAATATCAAGGCTTTTAATATGAAGTTTTGCATTCTTGAAAAATTTTATAGTGGAACTTTCCTGATATTTTTCAATATCTGAATTGGAAACTACAACGCGTAATTGACAATGTAGGAAATTGCATTTAAAAAAATGTATTAAAGCATACACAAAATACTAAAGTGGAATAGCCTTTACTTTCCCTGCAATTTTTAATTATTAAAATGTTCCTAAATACAATTTTCTTCAATATTCTTAAAAAATGCCGTTAATAATAATTTTTGGAATGCCTTTTTCACACAAAAAGTGAATTCTCATAACTTTATCATGTTTTTCAGAAACAAATATTTGTTTCCAAAAAGCGTTATCAATTTTTCTCGAAATGTTGACTAATTACATACTTAAAGTGAGAAGTATAAATATGGGTTTCGGAACTATAAATTTTACTTCAAGTCGGCATTTTCAAAAAGACCATTGACTCATCAAAGAAATATTTTTTTCAAGATATGAAATGCTATCAAAAAAACAATTCATATTCATAAAGATTCAAATAAATAAAGAATTGATAAATTCCGGCGACTATTTCAAAACGTATTTTCTCAAAAACGACAAAGAAGCGCATATTACTGATTTGACAAGTTAACACGTAGGCAATGAGCTTTTATTAAGAAAATTATGAATAATCAAGCGAAAAAACTAAAGCTTAACTTATTAAACGATAATTTGGTTGAGGGACGCAGAAAAAAAATTACTGCAAAAATCAAAATATAGAATTAATATGAAATATGTGAAGAACTTACAGTAGCTTAACTTTGAACAAGTGTTAGCAAGGGACAATTTTAGAAGGTATCGCACGTTTCTCCAGACTCTCTTTGTCGAGGCATGGTAGCGCTGTTTTAACGACTTCCATTCTTGCGTTCTTGACAGTCTGACTTTTCCGACATTTATCCTGAATCTGGTTTCTAATTTGCTCATTATATTCTGCGCATCCCTTCATTACTTCTGCTTCAATATCATCAAAAGCTTTTTGAAGTTTTCCCATAGCAGCACCAATTTTCTGCCACGCAATTTCAAAATCAACGTCACATTCTTTCTTCATAACATCAGGCGTCAAATCAAACCAAATTTCCAGTAGCATTTGCACACCGCCTTTTTCCAGCTTTGGCAATTCCGACGATTTTGTGAAACCTTAAAAATTTTGAAATATATATCATTTCTCCTATACAGAAAATATTTTCACGTCATTTTAGACGAGATGGAGAAGCAAAAATTTTTTGATTAAATTTCATTCAGAAAAAGGATCTTCTCCTTTCACTCTGCTGGGATTCGAAAACCAGGTCAACTGATTTCCGGTCAGGTGCTCTAGCTACTGAGCTACAGAGAGATCAGAGGAAGAATTCTGTTTTCTGAAATACGCTTTATTTAGCAAGATGTTAATATCAATTTTTTAATAGAAATCTGTATTATCATCAGAGAAGGTAATGAATCGAGAAGAGAATTCAAAGATAAAATAAAAATCTACAATATCGACCAAAGTTATATTCTCCTATACAGAAAATATTTTCACTTCTTTTCAGACAAGATGGAGAATAAATATTTTTTAATTGAATTTTATTCAGAAAAAAGATCTTCTCCTTTCACTCCGCTGGGATTCGAACACCACATCAACTGATTTCCGGTCAGGTGCCCTAACCACTGAGCTACAGAGAGATCGGAGAAAATATTATTTTTTCTGAAATACGCTTTATTTAGCAAGATATTAATATCAATTTTTTAATAGAAATCTGTATTATCATCGGAGAAGGTAAGGAATCGAGAAGAGAAATCCACACATAAACTGGAAATCTACAATATTGACCAAAGTTATATTCTCCTATACAGAAAATATTTTAACGTCATTTCAGACAAGATGAAGAATAAACATTTTCAATTAAATTTCATTCAGAAAAAAGATCTTCTCCTCTCACTCCGCTGGGATTCGAACACCGATGATAATACAGATTTTCTATTAAAAATTGAATTGTAACATCTTGCTAAATAAAGCGTATTTCAGAAAAAAGAAATCTTCCTCTGATCTCTCTGCAGCTCAGTGGTTGGAGCACCTGACCGCAAATCGGTTGACCTGCTGTTCGAATCCCAGCGGAGTGAAAGATCTTTTTTCTGAATAAAATGTATTTAAAAATGTTCATTCTCCATCTTGTCTGAAATGACGTTAAAATATTTTCTGTGTAGGAGAATATAACTTCGGTCGATATTGTAGATTTCCATTTTATGTGTTAGATCACAAAACCAAGTATTATTAGTAATTTCAATGTACACACACAGACACACACACACACACATAGGCATACTCATTTGACCATAAAGTAACTAAGTTTTATGTTACGTGTACTATGTAAGCTATTTATGTCCGCCACATTAGATGCGCTATTTTAAATCTTGACAGTTTGACCTCGGATTTGAAATCAGCGACCCGATAACCCCCAATACAGCATTTTTTAGACAAAATGTTTTTATTTTTACAATTGTGATCCACCATTTTGAATTTTGACATTTTGCCTTCAGACTTGAAATCAGCGACCCGAAAAACCCCCGTGTAGCAATGCTTCGTAAAATAGATTTAATTTTTACAATTCTGATCCACTCTATTGTATTTGCTATTTTGTTCATTGATATTTTTAATTCGGATTTGAAATCATTAACCCCAGAAGCCCTTAAATACTCCGAATAATGAAATTTCCTAACTTCAAAATAGATTTTCAAGGTCAAAATTTATATTTGACCCCTCTAGGCCATTCCTATCAAAAGTTCTACTTCACCATTGGCATCGGAACGCGTAAAGATAGTCCTTTTTGGGGATTTTCACACCCCTAACCGTCATTTCTTTATTAAGAAGGAAAGGACTTGAATGTTGTTGGCGGTAGTAAGAACGTGTGTGCTGACAGGCGGTGAGAGGTTTTACAGAATTTGTGTTGAAGGTGTAATTGAAGTGTGAGGGTGGAAGCCTAGGAGGTGAGTAGAGTTGTGTGGGATGAATTGGGGAGAGAGATATTAATATTTAGCATAGTTTTGAGGTGGGATTTATAGAAATAGTGAATGTGAGGTTAGGTTGGCAAGGGGTCGAGTGAGTTTTTGTGGTCAGGAGTTTGCGTCTGCGAGGGGGACGAGGGTAGTTCTCGTGATGTTGGGCGATTTCAAGGGAGAGAAAGGCTGTCTGCAGGGGTTATAGGGGTGGAATGAAGAGGGATAAGTGAAAATTTGGGGCGGTAGGCGGCAACAGGCGGCGCGTCGAGGAAAGGGAAAAGCGTAACTGCGGGAACGAAAGAAGCGAGAAGGCATGGGAGAAAGCGTCTAGCACAAGTGAGGAGGAGGAGGGATCCCTTGAATATGAAGAGAGACAGGTAATAGAGTCCGTAGAGAAGCACGTTAGAGAGTCCGTTCAAGAGAAGTAAAAGAACACGTAGGTCACCTCCCCAAAAAATGGAAGGACATTCAGAGAAAGAGTTGTTAGGGATGCTGTGAGACGAGATCAGGGGACTGATGGAAGACGTAAGGGGGACGAAGGAGCAGATGGAAAGTATCATGGTGGACTAAATATGAGAAATGGGAAAAGGACGTGAAAGAGCTGAGGGAGAGAGTAGAAGGATTATAGAGGGAGGTAGGGTCGGTAAGGAAATAAAAAGAAGGTAAAATGAAGCAGTGCAGGGCAGGTCGGAGAACGTAGAAATGAAAAGGAAGAGAGGGTGGCAGGGGAAAGTTAGGTTGGAGGGGAGAAAGGAGAAGGAAGTGGCGGTTGTGGAATTGAAAAGCTGGGAAGAGAAGTTGTGGGTAATTTGAAATAAAAATAGGATAAAGGATAAGGGGGCTTTCATCGATCACGATTTGGCGAGGAAGGAAAGGAAGGTGCAGAGAATGCTCAACGACAGGGCTAGGAGAGAGAGCAGTGAAGGTAGAGCGGGGAAGGCAGTGTCTCGTAGAATAAAAGTGGTTGAGAAAATACGGGTGTAGGACGAGGAGAAACAGATGTTGAAGGAAGTGCAAAAGGAAGTTTGTTTCGTAGGAAGTAGGGGGCGGGGGACAGCAGGGTAGAGAAGTAGTGAAGGTGCTGTACTGGAATGTAGCAGGGGTAAACAAGAGGGATGAGGATTTCTTGAGGTATATCCAGGAAATTTGATGTTGTGAGACTGGTAGAGACGTGCCTGGAGAGAAAAGAATAGGATAGAATAGAGCCAAAGCTGCCAAGGGGATATAGGTGGCGGCTTCGGAATGCGGTCAGAGTGAGGAAGAAAGGAGGGGCTAGTGGGGGAATAATAACGGGGGTGTGGAAGGGATTAGAGGAAGAAGTTCATGGAGAGGGAGAGGGGGAGGGCGTGGAAATGAAGGCAGTAAAGGTTGGAGGGGTAACGTGTAAGTTTGTGACAGTGTACAGTAAGGACGGAATTAAAAGGATTAAATAAAGGGGAGAGAGCGGTGAAATTCAAGGTGGAGAAGAAGTGTCGATGGTGGATAGGGTGAGCTGGAAGAGAGAGGCGATAGAGAAGTATAAGGAGCAGTTAGGGAAGGTACGCTTCAAAAGGGAGTCGGTGAAAGAGATATGGGAGGATTTAGAAGAGAAAGTGAAAGGATGTGAACAAAAGAAGGTATTTAGGAAGAAGATGAAAGGAAGGCAAAGAGGAAGCACAAGAAGTGGGAAGAGGGGACTGCGAAAATGGACGAGTACGTAGAAATGAGAAAGGGATTTAGATTGTTGTGTAAAAAGAAAAAACAAGAAAAGAAAAAAGAGCTTGAAGAGGAGTTGGAAAGTATTAAGACAGAGGGGGACGTGTGGAAGATGATAAATAGGTTTAGGAAGCGTAGTGTGGGGATAAGCGAGAAGACAGGGAGTTGAGGGTGGAGGGAGTTTTTTAAAGAAACGTTTCAGGGCTCAGAAGGGGAGGGATTCCCAGGAGGGTGAGAAAGGGGTTAATAGTGTATAAAAAATGTGATAGGGATAGGCAGGAAAGTTATAGAAGGGTTAATCTAGTGAATACGGCGTACAAAGTATCTGCGATTGTGTTGGCGGAGAGGCTGCCAAAAGATGTCGAGGGGAAAGGAATGTTTTTGGAGACGCAGACGGGATTTAGGGCGGCTAGGAGCACCATCGACAATATCTACGTTCAGCAACACGTGTTACATAGAGAGTTAGCGAAGAAGGGGGCCACAGTGTACGCGTTTTTGTGGACCTCAAAGGCACGTTTCCTTCGGTGGATAGGGGGATGTTGTGGAAGGCGATAGTGGAGAGGGGAGTGGAGAGAGGTCTGATCGAGGGGTCAGGGAGATACATCGAGAGACGAAAGATAAGGCAAAAGGAGGGGTGGGGATGTCGGAGGTTTTCTAAATGGATAGGGGTTTAAGGCACGTGTGTTTGCTTAGCCCAAGCCTTTTTGCGATTTTAATCGCGGATATGGAAAATAAGCTAGAGGCCGGGGTGGTAGGAGGAGTTAGGGTACAAGGGGTTAGAATTTAGTCACTCGCGTATGCAGATGACATAGTGTTGCTGGCAAGAAGCAAGGAGGTCTTAAAGTAGATGATAAAGAGGTTTAGAAGATACCTGGATAGGAATAGGTTGGAGCTAACTGCGGAAAAGTACAAGCTGATGGTGTTCAGGAAAGGAGGTGGAAAGGGTAAGGGAGAGGAATCGAAGTGGAAGGGAAATGCTGTACAGGAGGCGAAAGACTTTGTGTGCCTGGGCTTCCTGTTTTCCAGAAATGGGGTAGTGGATGGTAACATAAAAGAGAGAGTGAGGAGGGCAAATGCGGTGATAAGGCAGGTATGGGGGTTGAGAAAGAAGTTATTTGCAGATGATTTTGGAAGGAGAATGAAATTCTTTGACTTGCTAGTGATAAGTGTATTATTCTATGGATTATATGTGTGGGTGGAAGGAAGGTGAGGAGGTAAATAGGATACAGGAGAGGTATTTAAAGTGGATACTGGGGTTGGCAAGCAATACGCCTAATTATATTGTTAGGAGGGAGACGTGGAGAAGGAGTTAAGGGGTTTTGATAGGGAGTCAGGCGTGTAAGTATGGGGAACAATTTCTGAAAGAGAGAGGAAGTAAGCTGGGTAGGGAGTGTTCGTGGGAGAAGGAAGATAGAAAAGGGAAAGGTATTTTAGAAGTAATGGGCTGAAGAGCGATGAAGTGCGAAGGATGCATGCGGAGGGGAGAAAAGTGTATGAGGTGGCGCAGTATTTGTGTGAAAAATGCTGGAAAGGGATTCAGAAGCTTATAACAAGGATGAGGTGTAGGTGCATGCAGGGCTAAAATAGGTTCTGGCTTCTTAGGGAGAAGAGAATGTGTGAATGTTGCGGGAAGAGGTTTGCAAGGATGGAACCCTGGCTGGAGGATTGTTAGGGAGTGAAAAAGAGTGAGATTAGCATGGAGGTATTACTGCATGAAAGAGGAGACAAAAGGGCAATTGCATGGGTGAAGGGGGTGATGCGTGAGAAGGAGAAGAAGAGAAGGAAGGAGGAAGAGGGTGAGCAAAATGCATCAAAGGTCCATCTCGAGTACTCACTTCTGAAGGCCCAGATGAAGAAAGCGCAAGAGAAAACCTTTTAGCAACAGCTCCTCGACGTCATTTTCATTTTAGCATAATGTCACCACATTTGGAGGCAAGGTATTCCCGATGATATCTGCAAAGCGTGTCATGTACACCCCGAGGACCAAGGATGCATACTATCTGGTTGTCCAACTCGTGCTGGAGCGACGTACATTCAAAGAAACAATATGGCACTAAGAGTGCTTTATCACATTCTATGTCACTCTTACGGCATTTGCCCTGAATCCGCTCCGCCAAACGCTCCAAGGGAAATAGAGTCAATTGTCGATAATGAGAAATGCCGAATATAGAGCCTATTGGATAGCTACGACAACGCCGCCAATTCAGAAGAAATTTGAATTTGAATGAAATATTAACAAGAAATTTTACAGGAAATAATTAATTGTAAACCGTTGTATGACATTTTTGATTAAAATGAATTGACATTCACTGCTCTTTTTATTTAACATTGCTGCAGTAACTTCGAGATACTACTTCCCGATATATATTCGCGTGTTAGATGGCGCTGTTGTTTATGTCCAAGCACATTCGATCGCACGAAATAATCCGATTAGTCCCATTGGCTTCATTTGGCTTCAAGCATCAATCTTTGTGCGCCCAGTGAAATAATTTCGTGAAAGAAAATTGCTGATTTTCGTATTATTGTATTTTTTGTGAATTTTCTGAGTGTTTGGGGATGAATTGAGGCGTGTTTGAGAAAACAATTTTTTTGTTTTTTCGTTTATCATAAACATTGCCAACTTCAATTTAATTTTTTTAGTATGGTTGAAACAAAAATGCTATCTTCCTTTCAAGTAAATTGAAATTAGTGTATCTGCAAGTGATGGTTGGTAAAAAGTTGATAACAAAATGATGGGGCTCCAAGAACTTGATTATTGCACAAAAATGTTTGAACTCTTTGAGTACGCGATAGAGAAAAAAATATCTTATACTCCTTAAAGCAAATTTGGTTGAGCGACCTTGAGAGGATGGTTTCTGGGACATGATCCAAACGCATCTTTTGAAGAAGTGTGTCACTAAAGGAATTAGTATGTTCTTATTATTCTCCGTAATCATTTTATTTCCTGATGAACGACATTTGACCTTAAAATTATGATCCCTAACCATTTTTTCAGAGTAATTGTATTTTTATTGTTATTTTTTGTTGTAACAAAACCAGCCCTTACAGGATTTACTGTCTAGAAATATTTTTTTGCGAAATCTTCTATCGTAATTTTTAACTTGTAGGATTTTTCTAAGTGCAGCAGTACTAATGCCTAGTTATCATTCCTCGGTTATGACTTTAGTCCAAATATTCCTGCAAGGGTTGTATCCTTCCTTTCTTTTAGCAATTAAACTTTGCCTTTCTGTCTGTGTCGTGAGAATCTGTTTTTTTTCTCGAAATGCTAACGCAGTGCCTAGCGCCTCTCTCATAAACAATTATGGTCACTGGTGTTGCTTATTTATAACAATTGTTATAGACAATGAAGAAAGAGAGTTTTTTCCAGTATCTCAACCCTATATCACAAACATAAAACCTTAATACCCAAACACTAAGTTCCAAACCACATTTCCAGAATCGTAAGGCCCAATACCGCCGTCAGTCCCCAAATATAAAATCTAGAAATATAAAGCCCAAAAATAAAGTACCCAGCACAAATTCTCAAACCGCAAGGCTCAAAAACATAAGATCCGCTTACGGCAGAATAACGAATACACGGCCGAAAGTATAAGATTTAGAGCCTGTGCCTATGAAACCCTACAAATTTTCGTTAACGTATGTGTGTGAACTACCTTGTTTCCGCGATAAGTCAAAAACTGATTAAGACCTTTTGCGGGAAATGATACCAGTATTAACAGATCTTTAAACTTTAAATATATAATATTGGAAGATTGAATTCAAGTTTTGTTTTAGGTGCCGTTGGTGCAAAACCATAATAAATCAGGTCTGGGTTTCGGGAACAAGGACCTCACTGAATGTGCCTTGGATTCTTGTACTGAAAAGAAACAAGCAGTTTGGCGAAAAACGCAGCAAAGATACAACGGAATACAGAATTGAATTGTTGTTGATATTTCGATACCGCAATATTAAATATGTACTGTTATAAAAGTGGTGTGAAACAGCTATTTCAATTTCTAAATGTGTGTGAATTAAGTAATCATTTTCTTTCTGTAGTCTACTTTTGATGAATTAAATATATATATATATACGTATAAGTAGAGCTATTTTTCAAGCTCATCTAGTTTTGATTACATATGTAAGCAACTTTAAGTTAGCAAAGAGAACAAGTTATAAATCTTTCATTTTTTCGTAGCAGAATACAATGTTATCTTACAATTTTCAGGTAATGTTAGGAATTGATATATTTTTTACATGGTAAACAATTCATTTCCCGTTTCTTCCTTTTTCCCTTAAAGATTAAACGAAACCATACTTTGTAATATTATTTCCTTTCCGTCAAAGAAGAAAAACTATACCTTTAGCACCGTAACCTCAAATCTAATTAATCAAAACAAATTGTGTTAGACACCAGTCCTTTATTGGGTCAGAAACGACAAAATAACTTCAACTGAGCGAAATCTTAAACTTATCAAAATTAAGATTCAAAGTCTCAAATTCTAAACTTGTCTTAACAAAAAACCGACATTATTTAAGTTACGATGTACCAAAGTCAGAACTTTGCTATTGACTTTGCGCTAGCTCAAACCAAATGTAGGGTAATTACGTAGAGGGCGTGGTTTCATATTGATAAAGGTAGCTTTCTCATGAATGGTAACGCAGTAATCATATTAACAATAAACTATGTTTCCATTTTCCAAGAAAATTATTACGATTAGATATGTACAATTTGATAAACATTTTTAAAAAATTAACAATGTCTGTAATTAAATTCTAGGTTAACATCCTTAAGTTTATTTAGATTTTTAACACGAAAATAATCTTTGTGAAAAAGTTCATAATATAAATCCTCGAAATACAGCAGGTGGGTTCTGAAACTAATCATTTTACCATTTTGATACTCAATGATTTCGCGAAATTTAGCAATATTGAATCTAGCTTAATTTTATATAATATAATTTTCGTAAGATAGAGCTGTGGGACGACTAATTGCACTTCTCGGTGATTGGGAAGGAACGACTAATCACAACATTTTGAGGCATGGAGCAAATGACTCAATATTCACCGAAAATATGTAATTAAGAAATTAATAAGGCAGGAAAATAAACTTAAAATAAACCTTAAAAATATGAAATTGCTCTCTGAAAAAAGACTTAATTGCTTTCTGGGCAAATGATTTAACTTCTTTCTGGGCGAGAAGGTCCAAGATCTTTGAGAACTACCGACGAAAATGGCTTTCTTGGCAAGTGAGGCTGAGAGGTTTTCCAAGACTAAAATGAAGAATTCATACCAGCTGGTGCGTTCTACAAAGAGTGTTCTCTTCTCTGAGAGCACCTCTCCAGTTCTCGAAGGGGATGGCCCGGTCTGGACCTTCGGTGTGATGGAGGAATCTTGTCTGCAAAAATACCAACTGAAGATAGCGTATATATAGGTATAGTAAGGCGCTGTTTGAAATCTGACTTGAACCGTCATATTCTGGTCCGCAGAAGACTACGGTCCAGTGCTCCCAATTCTCGTATTTTTTCGCATTGCGGATGCATCATGTCAGCGACCCAATTGGTTACCGTTGGCGCACTTACTTGAAATTATTAAATGTGGAAATCAATTGTTTACAACCAATAATTATTGCCAATTTATTAAGAATAATTCTTCAATTAAAGTGAATGTTAAAAATAATTATCAGATTTTAATACTGGAAAATAAATGCTCGATTGGGAATTTAAATGAAGGAATACCTTTTTACAAGAAATATAAATTTGAAATAATTCCTAATATTTGTATGTACTTTACAATTATTATTTCTTGTAAAAAAGTTGATTGAAATATTTAATCATTTTAAATGGGCGCGCCAACATTAACCAATCTATTTGCCTACGTGACACATATGCAATGCGAACTGGTCCAAGAACGCCAAGCACTAGTATGGTCGTTTATACCCTTACAGTTAAAATCCTCTTCATATTAGGGCTACCATAAGGCCCGCAAGGGTCGTCACTAATCCTCCTTGCATTATTTATCTTCAAGGTTTTTATTTATTATGCGTTAGTAAACTTGTTTATATATTTTTTTATTACTTACCTGCAATAATTATGTTCTTTGGATGGAAAATTTAAACATGCTGTACATTTATTCTTATCTCCAACAGTTTACTAGATACCTGTAGAAGAGGACAATTTTAGGATTTTTATGCTGAGGTGTGTCGTTGAGGTGTGCATTATGGAGATCAAAGTATAATATGGACATTAGAATCTACAAACGAAAACATTTGTTATTTTTACGACTACAGTGTCAAAGCTTAATCCCTTCTTCCTGAAGGCCTGAAACATACGCAAGCGTTAGATTCTGATATATAAATATAGCTGGAACTGGTTGAAGCCCATATACCTCATGATTAATATAAGGTCCTTGAAGAAAATAGTGTCTATTTCCGCAGTCTAAAAGTGATGCAGGTGACAACTTCGGGATACATACTGGGAAGATAGAAAACTCTGTCTACAATGATTCTGAAAGCTGTATTTAGTCCAAATTTCTTTTCAGAAGGGAAACTACTGCAATCAATCTCGGTAGACGAACAAAATAGTACACTCATTATTTGAGACAAAACCTTTAAACACCTCGATGACTACGGCGGTAAAGATAGTTAATTTATATCCACTCGTACCCTACGTGATGTCCGTCTTTCTCCTCACTGATTGGTGGTAATTCGGCCACTTCCGCTGCGTCGCACAGTGGGGCGAAAATTGTGCCTGTGAATTAGGAGAAGTCAAACATGAATTATTAATTGTTTATAAAAATTAAATTAATAAATTCCATAGTAAATGATCATCAGTGACAGATTGATAGTTTATTCTACTTAAACAAATTAGTTGAACTAGGCACCGAGCGCCTACAAGTGAAGGTTTCGTAGCTTTAGTTGCTTATACTTTTGCTCCTATGTCAATTTTGGGCCCTATGTCCATATTGGGTCCTTGGTCAGTTTTGGGTCATATGTTAATTTTGGGCCCTACGAGAGTTGTAGACCACATTTCCATATTGGGCTCTGTGTCAACTTTGAGCCCTATGTTTATTTTGGACTCTATATCAATTTTGGGGCCTGTACCAATTTTGAACCTAATCTCAATTTTGGGCTCTACGTATATTTTGAATCCTATGTCAAATTTGAACAGTTTTTAAATTTTGGGTCCTATGTCAGTTTTAGACCATATGTCTATATTGGGCTCTATGTCAGTCTCGGGCCCTATGTTAATTTTTTGCTCCATATCAATGTTGGGTCCTATATCAATTTTGGGTTCTATGTCAACTTTAGGCTCTATGTCTATTTTGGACCATACGTCGAATTAAGGCCCTATGTCAAGTTTGGGCTCTATGCCAAACTTGTTCCCTATATATATTTTGGGCCTTATATTAATCAAGGGCCCTATGTCGAATTTGAAACCTATGTTAATTTTGGGCCCTGTGTCGGTATTAGGTCCTTAGTCAATTTCGGATCACATGTCAATTTTATACCTTTTTTTTTAGTTTTAGGCCACATCGATATTGAGCCTCATGTCAATTTTGGGCCTTGAAATTATTTGGGGCCCTATATCAATTTTGGGCCATATCACACATTTGGGCCCTATACCAATGTTGGGTCCTATGCCGAATTTAGACCCTATATTAATTTTGGGACACATGTCAAATTTGGGCCCTATGTCTATTTTGAGCCTTTTATTATTTTTTGTCTTATATCGACTTTCGGCCCTATATCAATTTCGGGACCTATGTCAATTTTAGGCCCTATGTCGATTTTAGGTCCTGTGCCAGAAGTTTTGGGCCCTATGCCCATATTAGGTCGTGAGACGGGTGGACGGTCGCCCGACCGAAACTATAAGGGTTTCTGCCTGGGGCTACGAAACCTCAAAAACGAAACACGTATACTGAAAACTGGTTAAACGATATATTTGTTTATAAAATTTTTTTCAATAATAATCAACTAGTCTTTGAAAAATACGATATCCATACTAAACGACCATTGGGAAGAGATTCGTAGTTCATTCTGCTGAAGATACAAAACGTACATACTAAAAAATGTCTGAATTATGAAATTAAAAAAATTTTTAAAAGTAAATGATCATCAGTAAAAGACATATGGTTGACTCTGATAAAAAAAAAGCAAACATATCTACTGAAAAATGGCCGAATAATACATTTATTTAATAAATTTGTTTGAATTATACATAATTGTTGTGTAATAGCACATTATTACAGCGGAGGGATATTAGCAAGATACTAGTGCTTGCATACATAGCTGCCATCGACAGTATGATCTTCACACCAGGACCGCCTAAAGTCTCAAAGAGACAGATGTTGATCTTCTGGCGTCCCGTAGAGTCTCAGCCTCCTGTGGTGTCTCACGATGATGATGTTAACTACAAGAAACAGTTGACATATAGGGAAAAATAAGAATTCAGAGCGAATCAGGCATAAGAATATAAATTATAAATTGACTCAAAATAAATATTGGAACTTCGTATAGCCTCACTGGTGTATCAGGCTATATAAAACATGATCTTGTTGAATGATCTTTAACTGAAATATTACCATCAAGTGTGCCTTGTGGGATGCAAACTGCAATATCACAACTTACAATATGTACTTTAAGAACGATGCTTAGTAAGAACCTAAAATAACGCTCTCGTCCGCCATGGAGCGAAGCGAGACTGCTTGTCGCCTACGCTGATCAAATAAAGCAACACACAGGTGCTCTGCGCTATCCGCGCCCGTCCTCTGCTGTAAGTGGCTACTGCGTTGACCAATAGAGCACGCTGTCACCGCCATGTTCGATAGTAGTAGTAGCGGGAAATACGCATTTATACGTCATTTTACAGTTTTTGGCTGAAATATTAATGAATTATTATTATCGATAGAAACCGAGAAATGATCAGAATAAGGTACAATAGTATAAGCGTGCATATAAAATGAAAAGCATTTTTTATTAAAGAAGGAAAATATGCTCCAGGTGGTTTTAAATTCTAAGAATTTTTGTGATAGATGCAATGGTTAAATATTATATTAAATAATAAACCTGTTGACATTAGATATTTTTAATTTTCTTTGTTGCTAGTGGAGGACGTTTCTGAATCTTGAGCCAGTTTTTTCATTTTATTGTCAGATTTCTTCGATGTGTCAGATAGATATTCTTGATTGTGATTGAAAGGTGTTAATGAATCTCAAGCCAGTTTTTTCGTTTCACATTCCTTTAATGTATCATATCCATATTTTATTTTATTTTAGGCCAACCTATTAATAAATTCAATTAGTTTCTTCTTCGTTATAGTTCGCAGTGTAATTATGTTAATCCACTCTGCAAATATGAAACAACGTGCCATTTTTTCAGCCATTTTCAAGCCACAGATGAAGTTCATAAGTTAAAAGTTGTGAAATAATTTTTATTATACTACTACAAGCTATCAAAATCAGTTTGCACTGTTAAAGTAGAGTATTCAAATATACGTTATGCCGTAATTTTGGTAATGGGTATACATTTTTATTTCGGGTTTCCTTCTCTGCAGAAATACTTTTACTATCAACTGTACCTCAGAAACTTAATATTGAAACCAAACTCATAAAGTATACAAT
The DNA here is from genome assembly GCA_011634705.1 of Andricus grossulariae. NCBI lineage: Eukaryota > Metazoa > Arthropoda > Insecta > Hymenoptera > Cynipidae > Andricus > Andricus grossulariae. The sequence continues at coordinate 17,942 of JAABKJ010007210.1, forward strand.
TCTTTGCTTGAAGTGTTTTTTATCATATAATTTGAAAACTTATTTGTCAAATATCGTTGACGTTCACTTCAGTTTAGTCGAAAAATTCCTCAAGAGAATGAAACCGATTTGGGTTGAAATTACAGGCTAGTCTGACCATTTTTTATTTATTTTTTTTGTCTGTGTTCTCCAAATTTGGTTGCCTTTCGCAAGTCGAAAATCTTATTTATATTCTTTTCTGACTACTTGGGACGATAGTATTCGATAACTTAAGGCTAAAATGGAGACTTTAGTTTCGGTAACTCTGCATTATTACAAACTTACAGGCTACAGATTAAAGGTTTTACACAAAAATATTCATCACACTACAAGATACAAAATTATAATTGCATTTATGACAGTATGTTATTTCACATATCGCAATGAAACGCAATAGCATTACTATATTTCACTTAGACTCTACAAATTCATAAAAATGCTTACTCCTCCATCTTTAACAGATACGTAAAAACCTTACTTTTAAATAGAGACACCGTCTCAGTTTCCACCACAGTGGCTGGCAAACCATTCCAGACCGTTTTCGCCGTAACAATAAAGGACCTTTGATATGAAACCGTTCTACTCTGTGGAACTCTGAGTTGTTCAGGGTTTCTGACTTCCCTATCAGTGACAGCCACCCTTTCTGCAAATTGGTCATACAAGTACTCTGGATGCCGCGATTTCAATAAACCACAAGGAATAACGCTTATACAATATTTTCATCTACTAGCAACACTCAACCATCCAAGCCTTATACGGTACGTTATTATATGTTAATCACGCTTTACATTAAATATAAATCTTATACACGAGTTTAACAATTTGGTCAATTTCCGATTAAGCTCTTCTGTTAAGTCATTGTAAACCGCACAACAATAATCGAAGTGAGGTATTATGAGAGAGGAGACTAACTTAGCTCTCAGATCAGTAGACAGAGAATTTGTGTTGAATTGCAGCTGTTTCAAGGTAGCATAAACTCGTCTAGAAATGTTGCCGACTTCTTTATCCCAAGCCAATGTGGGAGTAAGGATTAATCCCAAGTTTTTAGCATTGTCCATGTCCAGACTATTTATATATTTAGAACTTCCAAATATTTGCGCTTCAGTCTTGCTTGCATTAATTTTTAGCTTATTAGTTTCTGACCGTTCATGTATCGCCCTCACATCTCGATTAATTAGATCAATAGTCTCATTGATTTTATGTGGACTAAACTGGATGTATATTTGAAGATCATCCACAAAAAGCATATGAAGTAAGTACTTGATAACAGATCCAATATCATTGGTGAAGAGTATAAATAGCAAGGGCCGAAGCACAGACCCCTGTGGAACGCCAGTGCCAATTTCTCCCCACTCCGATCTTTCTCCACTCAATCCAATGACTGACTGTTGGCGACTCGAAAGATATGATGATAGCCACTTAAGTACTAAAGCCGAGAATCCATAATTCTTAAGTTTAAATAAAAGAAGCATATGAGGGACAATATCAAATGCTTTACTAAAATCAAACAGGACCATAATAATCACCATTCGGTTATCAATGCCTCTTCAAATGTCGTCAGTGACCCTGAGCAATAGCGTCTGCGTACTGAAACCATGTCTATAACCTGACTGACAAGCACTCAAGCAGTTATTAGATTCAATGTATTCAATCATCTGATTATAAACAGTTCTTTCTAATGCTGTTGAGAGGCAACATAGGATTGCTATAGGACGATAATCTCCAGCATGTATAGGAGCATTAATCTTGTTAATAGGCTCTATGAGAACCTTCTTCCACTTTTCAGGAAAAACGGAGATTGTAACGATGAGTTAAATAAACCATCTTGCCTCTTCAGTGATCACCCTGTTTCTGTCAAAAATCCACCTAAGCCCAACGAGGTAGATACTCTTTAGAGAGGTGCATACAAGATCCCAAAAACACTGGAGTTGAAAAAAGATACTGATAATATCATCCGCTTCAAGGAGCTTTGCGACAATCTCATAACATCTGAGGAGGGATGTCCATCAATCACTGCCGAAGACGTGAAGAAAGCACTTAGAGGCACGAAGAACTTCTCCGCTGCAGGACCAGATGGTATCAACAGGATTGTACAACGAATTGAGCCTGTGTGGCGAGAAATGTACGAAAAAAGTGGTTAGAAAAAAGGTGTAGCAGGATGTCGAGAGAACCTGCTAATTGACAGGTGCGTCTGTAAAGACGCTGAAGGCCACCAGCGCGTCCTGCCAATGGCCTGTATTGACTACCGAAAAACTTTCGATTCAACCTCTCATAGACTTATCATCTGTCTGCCTCTATCTCTCGCTCTACGAAATTCTACTGGATACCTCTGTGGCGACACTAAGCAGCGTGAGCATGAGGTCACTCATGTATTTTATATGGATGACCTGAAGATCTATGCCTCTGATAAAAGCGAATTTCAAACTGCCATAAATATCGTCAAGAAGTACACAGGAGAAATTGGGATAACTTTGGATTGGATAAATGTGCCAAAATTCATCTGAAAAAAGGAAAGATTGTTGGCGTTCCCAAGGACCCTGAGCCTATGAATATAAATGTTATTAGACATCTTAACACTGGAGAGAACTATACGTACCTGGGCGTGCCTCAAAGCCGTGTTTAGGACGTAATATCAGTTAAAGAGTCTCTCCGAAGCAGGTAAAGGCATCTTCTTCGGCAGATTTGGTCTTCAAATCTGTCGGCGTTGAACAAGGTATCTGCAACTAACATGCTTGTCGTCCCGGTTCTACTCTAGTCGTTTGGGGTGGTTCAATGGACGAAGAATGAACTTAAGGCCCTTGATGTCACCACACGGAAGATCATGCATATTCATAAAAGCTTGCATGTCAATTCGTCAGTTCAGTGATTATACATTTCACGCCGTCAAGGCGGACGCGGACTTTTGAATCTCTAGTGTCTTCATAACCGAATTGTTTCAAGTACAACTTACGTCGTTGCAAATGGAAAAGATCCTGTCCTGAAAATGGTCAGGAATCACGAGATGATTGGCAAAGGAGCGTCCTTTCACAAAGCCGCGGAGCAGGCGGCTGAGACCCTTGGCCTTAATTTTAACATCAGAAGTGAGGAAAGTGCAAAGCTGAAGTGAAGAAAGCAGAAGTTCAAAAATTCCAACAAGAGCTACTCGACAAGAAAATGCACGGAAATTTTCACAGGAATGTAGAAAAACAGTCCTTGTCGAAGGAGCAAAC